>JAAAKL020000823.1:0-36098 GCA_010016065.2 Carybdea cf. marsupialis auct. non (Linnaeus, 1758) | reverse complement strand
GTAGCTATTACCCTCGAAAACTAAAACTTTTGAAATAGGAAAAGAGCTTTTAATCACATTCTTTACCATTTGCAATCATAAAATAGTCTAATTTCTTCATTTTTTCAACATACGATGCAGAAGCAAAATCTGTTGTGTGTCTCAATATGCATAATTTGCTGTGAATGTGACACAATGTCTGTCGCAATCAATTTTTAATTTTGATAAAGCTAGAAAGTGGTCACGGAATAAAAAGAGATTTGGCAAATCTTTGGGGGGCCATGGCCCCTGCTGCCCCCTTCCCTACATACATCAATTCAAGAAAATAACTGCTCATTTTGTTTCCCATGATGTTTTGAAAGACAAGACTCCTTGTACAACCTGATGGTCTGAATACAAATTTTAGCAGCTTTATCTTACCACCAAGAGAGACAATTAACCGATTCTTGTAATAATAGTTTTTATATGAAAGTCCTCTAACCCTTCATTGCTGCAATCGATTGGATTAAAACTAAGAATAAGCAGAGAATCGTAAACTAATGGAGGCACGTATCTGTCTTTGAGATGAAAGAACAGACCCCTAAACTTTATTCATCCGTTTAAAATGAATAAAATCGGAAAAAAAAATTAGTCCATACCAATGCAGCTCACGTCACTGACCTTGATATCCGCCATGATAAAACGTAGGAGGACGTAACAAAGTTAATATATTATTTATTTTTCTTTTATTAAGAAATGTTAATGAAGCATTATCAAGTGAGAGGATTTACAATAATGGAGAACTAAAACCCCACTGATCTCTAAAAAGACTGGATAGAGCATCTTAAAGCTTATAAACAATGTTGCGTAACATGGCGGACCTTCCCGCCCTTTTTTAACCAATGGTGACCAGTACTCGAGACTACGCTTTTTCACTATTGGAAGCAATTGTAAGCTGGATCCAGTTGTTTTTAAAGATAAGGGTGGAAAACTGTAATGAAGAAGAAAATATCTTACCACTGCAAATGAATCGATTTCACGAAACTTTTGGATGTCAAAGATTTGCCGTCACTTCATATTTTCTGAGGAAACAAAATTCAGACACGTGTATGCGTCAACAATCAATGCTCTCAATTCTATCGGCAGTCCCGTATCCTGTGTAATTGAATGTAGCTGTGCCTTGGTCTTCCTCAGGCCCTTAGCCTCAGTTTTCGCCTGAGGATCGTTTATCATCATTTCACTAAGAAAATATTCTATCTTTATAATTTCTTTTGCATATCAATATTCATAACCTAACAATAACATTTTAGAAACGCAAAACTAAAATGTCACTTTCGAGTTAAGATTTCAGAAATGTTTGTATTCGTTTTGATTAGATGTAAAAGGTAATGTTAGCTTCAAAGTATTCTTCATTTTGTTGGGTTTTTTATCATGAAAGATGTTGTTGAAAACAAAAGTTTTTGTACACTGAGAATATAATTCCATTGTCGAAATGAATTTGTTAACCTATACTTATTAATTTAAAATGAGCACATTTTAAAGTTCTCTAGATCTCTTTTAGTCAGTTATCTTAGCAATCTCGTTAGAACAGTGACGATTTGAACAGAAGAATTTTAATGGCTTATTTATAGAGGGCGGGGATTCAGAGTAAAATTCAGCTAAAATGTTTTTAATATTGCATGAATTTTCTATAAAAAAAGCCAGCTAGTTACTAAGAAGTTTTAAATTTACCTGAAATGATCTAAAACATCTCGCTAAGGGAGGTATACATCTCTACTCACGCCAGTCGCTGACACAATGTGAACTAGATAGATATGTAGTAGGATAGTAATGTTGATCTCATGAAATCTGACTAGCCTCATTAAAGTAAGAAAAATGACTGAATTATTTCAAGAGCATCACTACACTTGATTTAGGAAAGCTGCCAGCAATTTCGTTTTTTCTCTAGAAGCCTATTTCTTCAAACTTAATATTTTCAAATCATCTCTTCTCCATAACACTTTCTACTTTCAATGGGCTGTGGACAGCAAGGTGGACCGGATGGCAGTCCTTCTATGTTCAAGTCATATCGCACGGGAGAGGCTGGTCTCCAAAATTGCGCAGAGATGGAAAACGATTTCCACTGATTGAGTCTCAGGGGCTAATTTGGCGACTGGAGAAGTGAAACTGTGTTATCACTGGGTCACCACAGTTCAGCTAGTAGAGCAGCACGCCGCGATAGCGTGGGTCCCGGGTTCCAATACCAGTAGTGACAGTTTCACCTTTTTCTAGCATTTCTTAAAAACTGCTATCCTATATTACATGTTTATAATGACTTCAGAAACTGCAACTAGTGACTAATCACCTTTATAGTTTGAGACAATGTAGCTGATGGTTACTAAGGCTACCAAGATATTGATGAGAAGTAACTTCATCTCATTCATTGTAGAGTGTTTTATGACAAAACGATTTTAAAGCAAAACTTACACTAACGTTTTCGTCCAGGGTTATTGTAAAACTGTAAATTAAGGCACTGAAACAAAATATTTTTAAAAGGTTTCTATTTCTGTTTGCAGCACTGCCTAAAAATTCATGGTTTCCCTTCCACCAGATTTGCTTCTGTTGACATTAAATGCTACTCCATTAACGGTAGTCCGTTAAATCATCAGTAAATCATGGAAGGTGAAGTTGTTAGCAGGTTACGCGCAGGATTGGCATAGGTAATACAGAAGTTTCTTGTGTTTTCCTCACCATGTGTTTAACATAAAGTAGTGATATGTGTGTAGTTAAATTAGTATAAAGACTAAAGTATTGCGCGTGTAAACACCGAGGATGTATCGTAGCCTATGTGAGATGCGGTTTATACACGTCATTTTATCGGCAAGTACGGTTGATCGTATTTCATAGGTGGTACGATTGAAGCAAACAAACATGAGTAAGTCTTGTCGAAGGACAAAATGTTATGCGCCTACGTCGTTTCTGTGGCAACCAAATATGTGCGTGGAAAACCACATTGAATAGCACCCCCATATACCATGGTTGTTAACGTATATTTGCAAAAACATTGGTATGTTACTCACGCATCGAGAGGAGAAAAAAAAAGTTTAAACAGTTGTAGTATTTTGTTTTTCGCTGTCACTGCTGCATCTGGAGAGCTCGTTGCCCCCTTATGCTGCCGATATTGCCATTGCCTGTAATACCACAGAAAGTACCGCCCTAAGTACGGCAATTAAAACTGCTGTTCCCACTGTATTCATCGGCACAGTTTCTACTTCCAGTTACCTTTCAAACTGCTCAGTTATTCCTAATCTATATACTGAGCTCACTGGAACTGTCACCTGCATACCTCGTCCTCTACCGGCATTCTTGCACCGAATCAGAACAAGTGGCGTATGTTCACCTCGCATTTTGTCAATTTTTATTTTGTTTAGCTTCAGTGAAAATAAAAAAGCGAGCAAACCGGTAACCGTTGTACACACATGTGATAAAATCTACACATTATTCTATTTTTTAGTGTATTTAAGCTATCGCTAAGCATTTCCTTATGCGATTCTACCACAATTCTGAACTTGCCTATTCGAACACCTTTTGTTTGGCATAAATAATTTAGTCATTTAGATCAATTTCATTAATATCATACCAGAATGAATGTGGCACTGCAGATAAAGACATTGTTGGACATCTTTGTAGCTGTCCGACCACCACTTTTATCATAATGGAGACTTTTCTCGAAGTAAAGTTTGATTGATTTCAAAGGCAGAAAAGCTACCAATTCAATTGCCTATTGAACACCTCAAACTGAACCTTACAACGATTACAACGATGCGACGCTTTTCTACATAAATCAAGGTTTGCTTGAATAAACTGGACAGCCTTTGCCTTTCAAAATTTACGTATGTTAATCATAAACAGGTAAACGATTTGATATATTGCGAATGAAAACCAATGCTGAATTGTTTATGACAGGCCATTTGTAAAGGGGGACAAGGCAACAGGTGTGAATGCGTATGTTGTTTAAACA
Organism: Carybdea cf. marsupialis auct. non (Linnaeus, 1758); assembly: GCA_010016065.2. Classification (NCBI taxonomy): domain Eukaryota; kingdom Metazoa; phylum Cnidaria; class Cubozoa; order Carybdeida; family Carybdeidae; genus Carybdea; species Carybdea cf. marsupialis auct. non (Linnaeus, 1758). The sequence continues at coordinate 32,140 of JAAAKL020000823.1, read as the reverse complement.
TTTGTGGCTCGAAGATGATAACTCAGACGGCTGACCGTCTGCTGAGCAATTTTAGTTTTGCTGGAGTAACAGTTTTGAATGGAAACCTACGAAATGACGTTGTTTATCACCAGATGCAAATAATTTTCTATCCCGTACCTTTAATTCTGTCAATCCAGAATCATCCTGATTAACTGTCAATTTATTGTCCCCTTACTGTTCTCGCGCATTGCGACGCATGTCAATGAAGGCCAATTGATTAGCCCAAAAATCACACGCGGTTTTACCTGACAAGAATGGCCTTATTATGTCCTCTACGGATAAAAACAATTTTATATTAAACGTCCTACGTGAAATTGTTTTGTGGTAATTTTTTCGAGTTAAGTTTGATATAATTGTAAGATTTCAGTTTTGCATCAAAAACTATCACTCATTGGCGAACGTTTCAGGTGAGAATCGACTCACATGTGTTAATTGCCCTATTATGCTTTTGAACGTGTTATGCTTATTGGACTGAAAGTTCCACATTAAAAGATTTACAGACCTTTCAGTACTTCAAGCTGAAGTTACATAAATGAATTGCCCAAGGCATAATAGCGACGAGGATAAAGTCCAGTGGTTGCTTTTGGTAAATGAAGAGCAGGGGGAAATATATTAAAATTGCTAATGATTGATTTAAACTTAGGAGAGAGATCGACAACCAGCTGTGACTTTCAAACCAAAAGGCCAAACACCGGGTCACAACCATTGGCCACAACGTAGATGAGTATATTCATTGCACTGTTGCATTGGGGAAGTCCGATAAACCGATCGCGAAAAGATAATTTCATGTAGTCAAGGATTGAACAAGAACCGTCTCAGACAGAGCACAGAGGTAGGATTTTCAATTATTATTTTGGTCGCCGATCTTCAAGTGACAGTTGGTGATGATTTTGCTACAGCAATACAGTGTCGAGCACAATCGACACGCTCTGGAATTATCAAAGTTGTAAGCCACTGAGGACCGACTGGTGTATTCTTAACAAATGGTATAAGTGAATTGGTGTAGTTTCTATTGAATGACGATCGTCAAACTTTGGCAGGATAGTAGTTGCTTGGCAAAGTGCATCTGACTTTGCCTAGGAGATAGGAGTCTACATTAAATAATTCACAATGAAACTCTTTAATTGCCAAAACGATGTCCAAGATGAAGAGGAAGCAGTAGGACTAGTACAGGAGGAACAAACTTGGGACGAAGAGAATACTGACAAAGAAAATGAAAAACTTCTGGGCGAAGACGAGAATGGAGATTCAAACGAATCAAATAAGGAAGAACCTAAAGAGGAGAAACTATCGTCTAACCTTCAAACATCGTTTAACATTCTAAATCTAATTCAAGGTGAGAAATGTTTCCAAGTTATTTTTCATCTTCATAATGGAAGTGTACAAACTTTTAAATTCATATTGCACAGTTAATCAGCTTCTGACGACTTACTGAAGGGTTTCTGTCGCAGTTGGTTATAACGTTTTATCAATATTTCCATGTAATGATGTAAAAGCACAAAAGTAAAACAAAAGCCAATGTCTCGATTAAGTAGAAGCTGAAGAAGTCGAATATATTATGAGATAAACGGAACGATTTTCTAATGCCGAAAGAACTGCTTAATAGTAAGCATAAATAGAAATTTTTGGAACAATTTTTTTATCGTCTCTTTGTCGAAATTTCAATATCACTTATGTGCTGATGTAACATGAGGCGAAGCAAAAATTTTCCTAAAAATGACAATTCAATACCAACAACGTAGCTTTTTGATTTGTAAACTATTGTCAAACTTATGCATTTTCATATTATCTCCTATCCTGTTGAGTTCTGATGGTCAAAAACGCAAGTTTGATACTGTTTTGTCTAAATGTCTTACTAAAATTTCGTATCTCTATGTTTGCATGTCATACACGATACAGCAAAAACACATCACTGACTGAGAAATACGTTAGTATTACATAAACCTTACAATTTCAACCGGACAGAAGCATTTTATTTGCAAAGGATTTACAGTATTCTCACTGCAACCGGTAACAGTTGGTATGGAGACTGGCATGCATTTAATGCTAAAATAATCCTCGTTAAATACGTAGACGTCGAGCGTGTGCACATGAATGACACCAGAAACGATGTTTCCAGGGACGAGAAGTCATTAAAATCTTACAATTTACCTGATTTTGATTGTAAAAATGTTTGCTATCTTTAACTCTGTCAGAAAAAATATTCAAATGCAATTTTTCCAAAGCTGAGAAAGGCCACGTCATTATCAACAGACGTAAACAGTTGCGCTTTTCGTAAGAACTACTTAAGTTACCCTTCCGATGTGCGCAATTAAATTGATATCGAAGCAAAATATTTCGAAAAAGGTTCAAAACCTCTACACGGTTCAATATAATTTGGACATTTTATCATACGTTGACATTAAAAAAATTAATTCAAGACTGTAAAGTTAAAGGGCGCTGTGTCTATTTTAGAGAAACATGTTAATATAAGCCCAAACAAGGACTAGAAAATTTTGACGGCAAATATATGCTTTAGATGCAGAATGGAGTCTTAATGTTTAAAACAAATATGGTAACACTTGCTGTAAGTTATCGATATTCAAGCATCTATTTATTTTGATTTTAAACTCACTACTTCAGCTTGCTTACTGACGATGATAAATATGGGAAAGACAACAGTTGCAGTAAAGCTAAATGGCTTTGCTATTTACTTGCAGCGCAGGACATCACACGCATATTACTATTTCCTTAATTAAAAACTCCTTTATGCAAGCATGATGATAATAGGAAATGAGCTAATGGACTGAAATTCAGTTTGCCATCTCCCTGCGTGACGAAATCAATTTAAAGTTAAGCCCACTCAATACAGTTTCACATCAAACGTGCCTCAGATATACAAATCTATACGTTTACTACGTGCAATATCCCATGATGTTATATTGATAACTGCAGATTATTTTGAAGTTACGGCTTTCCTGTGACACTATTTAGGATACACTTTCAAAGCATTTCATCATATCACTTTGAAAACACACCTGATGTTTAATATCTATTTTTAGATTGAGATCTTATGATGAAGTTAGGATAAGATTATTTTATATTACATAAAACTCTCAACAAGTTCAGATTTCTTGTCCACGTAGTGCATTGAAAAACCAGTACTTTGTCACTCGACTAAAGTATTGTAGCAACCCTTAAAATATGTCAGTTATATGTAAGTTAAATTTATTCCTGAAATTAAGAACGTAAACCCCAGATATGATTTACAGACGTAAAAACAAGGATAAGTAACAATTAGGAGCCCTGTATAAGCTTGATAATCTTAAATTTCCCTCGATTTTATAGTGTCACTTTTTCAAAGCAATGATTAGTTACCTGTATTCTATGCAGCACACGATTGCTAGACTCCACTTTTTGCGTCCTAACTATCTTTATTCTTCTAAGAAAATTAAAAATTGAATCTGTAGACATTAGTAACGATGACCACCGTCTCTGAAAATGAAGGAGCAATTGCTAAATTTCATATCGATTGCAAAGAATGAAAATATTTTTTATGACGAGTTCTAAGCTAGATTGTAGGTAACAAAGGTACAGTGGGACGTAGGTATTTATTTTTGAACCACAACGTAAAAAGGCAAGACGTTTGCCGCCAAAGTTGTTGAATCGTGCATTAAATAAAAACGTGAATTTTTTCTAGGAAATAGAAGGGAATATTTTGCAATTGTATCTAGGCCAATATCTCTAAATTTAAATGGGAAAAAATTGCTAAAGAATCTAACTAATTATAAATATAAGTGGAGAAGTCAGACGATTTTAATATCTAAATTTCTTTTTTAATCTTTAAGAGGCTATTAAAGTGTTTTTTAAAGTTATAATTCATTAGCATGCAATAATATGAACCGCTAGACTAAAATAATTATTAATTTCCTTTGTTTTAAATTAATTATGCTAATAGAGAATAAAGCAAACTTTTGCTTGTCTACTTCTGACATTTATAGATCTTGAAATCTTATGATGATAGTTATACAAACTTTTTTAAAATGCTAAATTTCTAATGCCGCTGTAAACCTATAAAGTATAAAATATGTATATATGATATGAATAGGATTTACCTTGAAACACTGTGGATTCTGCTCTAATGCTGTATGATCGCAAAAATGCTGTACTGTAATTTTTAAATCTATAGCTTTGCAACACGTTCTTTATAATATGTCCTTAATAAATATAAATAAATATTCTTTATTAATATAAGCGTCTAGACGGCAGGACTTTTACACTATTCTTACACACTAGAACTTCTTGATATCATTTTCCCCTATTAACGGTACAGCTTGAATAGTCCAATTGTAATTTTGTGTTGCAAGTTCACACACCGTACAGAGATTTGATAAATGAGCGTCACAAAGCTATTTGATTTCTATTTCAGCATAAGCTTGTATCCATAGTTTTAGTCGGACTCATAGAAATGGTTGCTAAAGTCGAGAATGAATGTTTCATTATATCTCTAACGTTCATTAACTAGCAATGTCAAAAGTGCTCCGTATATACAGGCTTGCATAAAATTTAACACAATAGAAATGTATTTAGCAACTAAAAAAGGGACTACATATCATAGGCAAGTGTGTCTGATTGCCTCATAAATAAGAAATATTCTCTTAATTGTTATGGTGTCCCAACATACAATGTTACCAAGAAAATGTACAGTGACATCAGAATTGTAAATGTGCATCATCGTATAAAGAATTTTATGTGGTAGAATGCTGATGTTTTTATTTATAGAGTACTATAAAATTAATAGGAGATCATTTGAATCGATAAATCATTCAAGCGAGTGGAAACATAACGTTATTTTCTTAAGTAGCCTTACAAATTTACATAGATTTAGCATCACAGAGTAAAGTCATAGTAGACGGATGGCAATTCTCTTCTACTCCTTTTGGACAGTAGTGAAGTACGCGGCAAGCAGGTACAAACAAATGAAACTACCTGACCCTCTCTATAGCAACTAAATTACTGAAGCCACATAAGGTCTCTAATAAAAGAACTCCAATTGTTTGTTAACACAAGCTGCTGCTCAGGCGTTTACAATCTGCAAGGTTCAAGACAGTAGCTCATTTTAAGAATTAAGAAGCATAACAGAAGCATGTAACTAACAGATAATATGGTCCAGATGACTATGAGAAGTCAAGGTTCAATACAGTAACTCAATTTTAGTTTTGAGCAGTATATCTAATATAAACGAAAGGGGTTAATTAACAGTAAATATAGCCCAGATGGCCATAAAAAGTTTCTGTACAGAAACTCGTTTTTAGCGTGTAGGAGTATATTTGATATGTTTGGAAGGTTTCATGTAGCAAAAAATGAGGCGTAGACGACTATGAAAAAAAAGTCCAAGCCAACCAACATTAACTTACTGTTAGTTTTTACTAGCAAAATTGTTATCGTTTCAGTAGCCATGAAACGTGTATAGCTTTTTTCACTAGATAGATATGACTTTAAATCACTCTATTAACACTTAACAAGTTTCTTAAAATGCCCTAATTGTGTTTTCATGTAAACAAGAAAACTGAAATTTTGCAGGTATATTTGTATCAAACATTTTGACAAAGTGAGTGAAGTTTCTATTAATCCCCTCCGCATAATAAATGATTATACTTTAATATTGTATAAGAAAATATTAAAGAAATAATAGAATTCTTTGTAGAAGACGTGGAAACTTCCAGGGTCAAAAGAGACAATTAATTAGCAATGTCACTCCGTTACGTCATTTTGTACATGCAACTAGATTTGCTGTGTCCTCAGGAGTAGGTTTAACACATTTGGATTGCCTTGATACTAGAACTTCTAAGGCCATGCCTAAGTACTATCAGAATTAAAGTTACAATACTTATAATTCAGTTTGAAAGTGCTCTTTTGACTGTTTGTAAAACAATGAAAGTAAACGCACATTTATCTTAGAGGAAATTCTAAAACAAATATGATTACAATGAGAAAATTTAAAATAGAGACAAAATTATTACTTAGGATATGCTTAATTATATCTGATACCAATTTTTTCGTGTCTCTTATAAAAATGTCTCTCAACGTTAAATCTTTCCTATAGATTATCAATTGATAGCATTATGTTTTCTAAGTTCGTTGCACTTTTTAACGGATACCACTAGGTTAGTATTCTGATTGAGATCACTAATTCGGCTCTTTACCTAATCACTAACAAGAAATTGTAGCTGTTCTCTAAAGTTCTTACAAATATTGTCTGTCGTTAAACAAAATTTTGAAGCCTACAACCCTCATAGACACAATGAAACTGCTGAAAACGAATCATTCTATTTCTTTCCTAATTGACTGTTATGAACGCTTTGGCCTTTGCTAACCACTTGGCAGTATTCACTACCCTTTCAACGTAGTATAATTGCCAAGACTTAATGACAAGCTACATTTCCTGTCCTTATTCTTACAATTCAGTGGTTGGGGACAGAACTACATTTTCCGTTTTCGAACACATCATTTACAGCAATGAGGAAAGCCATCATCTTAAAGGAATAACTAATCACAGACTGTCAGACGTTTTCAATCAGTTTGAATATAGCAAACGCAAGTCTACTGGTTTAGGGTATTTGACCTCAGGAAAGGAGGTAATTTATTTCCTATAATTCTGCATATCTTAGGTTAGAAATAAGAAAATTTATTTTCTTTAATTTAAGTATAAATTTGCCGGAATTTTTGTCCTATTTCATTATAGATATGGACAATCCTAAACATTTAGTTCTAACCAAACCCAAAATTCAGTTAGGAGAAATAATGAAAATTTGTGTAGTTTAGTCTAGAGAATTGCACAGTAAACCTATCAATTTTTCTCCCACGTAATGTTGAAAACTGCATGTTTTAAGGGAATCATATCTTTATTAACTCCCAATGATTTGAGATTTGGACTGTGCATTGATTCCTTATCTTTAACATTTTGCTTACCCGATAAATCAACTATGCAAAAATCGTAAATTGCTGAAACTTTTAACAGAATCTAAAATTATACTTGGATGCTTAATAAGAATACCTTTACCTGCTGTCAAAATTTTAATGTTTTAACCAAAAGCAATAAATCAATCCTTGCCTAGACGAAACAAGTTCAGTATGAGAATAGACGATACTAGCTTCAAATGTCATACTTGTGCTTCAAATAAAGTAGAAAATAAAGTCTACTATTACTACTAAAATAATAGGAACTATATTAGATATATCTTTATATAGTATACAGGCTGAGATATAAACTTCTGTATTGACAGGGAGGTCTATTTTGTGAGTATCGGGACTAACGTTACAACAGTTTAGCACCTGCCAATGGCATTTCAACCTCGCTGCGGTTTAACTAATTTCAGATTTTCCATCTTTTCATTCCATAAAGACTTCAAAGCTTTAATGATAATGGCTAATGCATTTGACTCCTATCAAATCAATGAGTTGCTCTTAGAATGAATAGCATCTTACGTTAGTCCTCTGATGTCTTGTCCTTGCAGTGTTCTTGTTGTAAGACGCAATACTCATATGAAAATTTAACTATTTTACTGTAAAACTAATGTTTTTCATACAGACTTTAGATTACTGAGTGAATAAAGATGTTTTCATAGTTATGTTTATTGCTATGTTTTGATGATGATCTGAAGATTACATTATTGCGAAGCCATTTGAAACTGAACGAAGTTGCGAAAAAAAAATTTGTGCTTAATGATTTTTGCGTCTGACACTACTCAGACTACATAGTTGTAAGAATTGGAATTTAAATTCTGATGATTTTATACTCTGAGGGGTTTCATACAAAGATGCTAGTAAATACAGAATGTTTTCGCTAATTTATGCAGTTTTATTGTTCTGTAGCATCAACAAACTGTTTGGAAGCCATTTGAATAATGGTAAATTGTCACTAATAGAAAAGTATGGCTTACTTGATACAGATCTCTCTCCTTTAGATTTAATCGATATAAGATAAAGGGAGAGAACAATCGGGTAGAAATATAGGTAGATAACACAAGATGGAGAATTGTAAAAAGCTAAAAAGAATTTATGCTTATCTCCGTCTTACTCAATTATATGCAATTCCTGCGCAAAGTCTAAAGCATTGATCAAATGCTTTCTGGTTGTGCCAACAACCGCTATTCTTATTTACCTGCCATCTTTGCAAAGTACGGGTAAAAACTTCCCTGAGAGACATTTCAAGCCCTTTGAAAGATGGATTGTAAACTAACATCTAGGAGATAATGTTACTCTATAAATTGCAAAACTTTCTAAGGTTAACTATAATTTCACATAATTATGATGCCTTATATTTGTATTAGGGATAGGAAAAAATTGAAAAATTTTCAGTTGCTATTTGTTTAAAATGACATTACAGATATGGATTTGAGTCTCAGACTCCAGATTGCCACAGCATCGATTCAATTCATACCCAAAGTTACTATCAAAATAGCATTTACGCCCGAGATTTTATCAAGGTCAATGCCGCTCTTAATGACGTGTGGCTCCATAACCCTATTCTGCTTTGGGAGGCTTTTTGAGCCCTAATTTTTTATAAATGTTACAATGTTTGGCATATCTTATCGAAAAATTGAAATGTTATAGTGCGGTAGCAAATCTGCACTGAATGGAAGTATTCACTGCTATTCTTAGAGCCAGATTTCCAATGTAAGTAAAATTACCTTAAGAATCCCATATCACCATGATTCTTTGTTTATCATGCAATTTATGTAATCAAATTAATTTAACGTCTACTCTTATAAAATATAAAAATGTGCTAAAAGTGAAAGCTACAATGGAATTGGTGCAATATCTAGCCAAAAATTAGATAATTGACCATCGCCGAACAATGACTACGGTAATCAACAAGGCCCATAATTGTACTGACTGTGGTACTTAAAACCCTCTTCATCATCTTGGAAGCAGGGTACAGTACTACAGGTGTATACTACAGGTGTACTTTGAATGTGCTCTTCCTTAAAATCTCTCTTTGAGCAGATCAATTGTGAAAACTCCCGAGCAGAATAGATATTAAATTTCGTCAGTCGACAAATTTTCATCCATTGGAGTTGAAACATGTTATTACACAGCAAAGTGCATCGACTCAAAATTTGAGAAGACAAACAAGGAAACTGAGCTACGAACCGCTTGATACAAGACTCGCTTGTCACTTTCGCGAAGCTCTTTTCATTTGTGTTAAATATTTGTGAGTAGCATCCTATACCTACGTTGCAAAAGCATCCTATCTCACAAAGACTGTTCAATAAAAGAAAGCGAAAAAACGGGCAAAATTGTTCAAATTTAAGATTTTGTTATCATCATGGTCTGTAGTCAAGAGTTCATGATGATTTGATCATAAAATCAAATTAAACGTGTAGCTACGGAAGAAGCTAATCGTGAGGATGTGAAAGTAGCCCCATGAAAAAGTGGGAGGTTTACAAGAGTGGAGAAATACAGCTAAGAACTAGCTAAGAAACAGACGACGTTTTTCTTATGTTTGAGTGACTGTACTATAGTCAAGGAACGAATGAATCCAGGGAGCGTAACCTCCGCCGAGATTGTACCTAGAGCGTGAACAGTATGTTAAGTGAGTACAAGACACAAGCTCTAAGCAGTATTTAAAACAATCGCACCTTTGCTACATTCTGTTATTGGTAGAGTGAAGGAGACAGCAGCAGTCAGTTTATATTGCATCAGATGATGCAAAACATCATGGGAAGATTTTATGTGAGTAAAAACAAGCGTGCTAAGTTTTAAAGAGATCATTAATTGTTACTGGCATTTTTTTTACAGCTGTTCTTAGTCCCACCTTGAAAGATCAATACAAAATAGCTCTGTTTTGTAGAACTGGGCAACTGTAAGGAGGACGAAACTATTTCAATATTACAGTTTCCATTTTTGTCGGTATACTAGGGACATCTAGAAGTAAAATAGCTCCCCCATTCAGGACTGCACTTAAAGCTCATGAATGAAAGATTGATTGACAACAATAAATCAAATAAAGGCATTTTCTTATAGAATAATTGTTAAAAGGAGTAATCTGTGACCATTTATAAGCAATTAGTTTGAAGAATGCCTAAGTTTTTCTTGTACCAAAAATGTAAACTGCATTTAAAATCATCCTTGCAATCCATTTTATGTTTATCATAATAAGTGAGAGACCTACTCCATGAACAATTGTAAATGTAGTTGAGTAGACCACAATAACTTGCACCGTTTTAATATTTGTCGAGAATATTAAAAGTGACACAAGAACAATAAACTATCCTGTATACATTGAGGGAGTTGAAAGCAAGGCTTGGGGCGATAACTACCGAGGGGAATCCTTTAGGGTAATTGGAAAGGCAATTTCTCTGTTTCAAGTTACAGCTCTGGAAGTTCAACTTATCAAAACAAAAATCCTCTACTATAAAAGTGAAAGTAATATATTTAAAAATTATGCGCCTTCTATAACATGTGAGAGGTGAGTACACTCATTAAGGCGATATTTTAAAAAAACGAGTGGCAATCTTCTTATTTTCCAAAGATGATTTGCGAAGAAACTCCATTTTCTCTATACCCGATTGCTGTGACGAGTATCTCGCCAGAATATTAAGTATAACGAATCCGTTTTCTAACTCAATCTTAACTTTGTACAACAAATCAACATTTCTGTAAGTATCTCTATCTGTTATAATCGAGGAGATCATTAAGGCGCTTTGGAAGAAAAGAAGTAAGTGCAGGGAGACGAGATTACGCTAAAGTATCTTGTACTTATTGCTTGCAAATTAACTAGTTCTATAAATTATAGGTCTTGATTACTCAATTAAATACTTGTCAACAAAGTTTTGGCTAGAATTAGCTTGGTTTATACGATGATACCTATTACGTTTTGATAATTAGTAGATGTAATATTAGACAATGCTGAAATTGCATTGTAGCCTGCAACCTGCAACCTGCAACCTATAACCTGACACCTGCACCTGACAACTTGTTAAATGTAATTTGCACCATGCAATATTCTACGATGCCTAAGCGCCAAAATGTTCGTTGAAGTAGTGTGGCAGATTCATTTTTGTAGCACTCAAAAAATCAAAAATATTCCAATTGGACAGGCCTACAAGCAAAAGAGTTTACCATGAAAGCAAGGTCAAGGCACTTTATGCTTGTTTTGCGATGACTGTACTCGTCGATGTCAGAAACATTTGAGCTTTCTCAAAATCAATATAGACAAGGAAAGAGAAGGGTCTGCTGCAAAATCGCAAAATAAAGAATGGATGACGACTCAGCAAAGTAGGAAGTGATCAAAAAACTTTGAATGGAATTTTAAAGGAGCTTTTGTTCTCTACTTAAATTAATCGACTTACGAAGGAAAAGGGAAAGAGGATTTCAGATACTCGGATATTGAAGAAAAGATTCTCTGCAAAGTCCGAAGAAGAAATGACCTTACTTACATAACTAAAAAAATATCTGTATGTCTACGTATCTGTATGTTAACAAATATAATGGATATAACGTCACTGCATCTGTTAATATTTGGAAGGAAAAATACAAAAGGGAATTGCTAGTACATTAGTACCATCGTCAAATTTGAAGAGGTGAAATTTTTGAAATGAAATCACTCTCAATGCCCCAAAGTATACGGATAGCTTTTGAAATGACTTAGAGAAACAACTGTTAAGTATTGCCAAAATCACTTTTGTATTTCTTTGCTAAAGAGCTCATTGAAAGTCAGACAATGAATATTTTTCTACAAAAGTTTCATAGTATAACCAAGAGGCTGTTCGTTTTGCGTTTATCATTACTTTAGCCGTTGCTCATTTTTAGACAGCAAACCTTTGAATACTACCAAGGACACTCTTTCCTAGTTTCAGACATCTGTAAATGGACTCTGGATGCGGTCCGTCTCCGACGTACGTGCACGTAGTACAACTACTACCGTGCGTTCGTAATCTAAATACTCTACCTAAGTTCATGACTGAGCAGACGATTGGATATCGCAATGATTTGATAACTTATAAGGTGCTCCTGCGGTGGAAATCACTCATTTTAGAGCTTGATAAATAATCGTGTTCCTTGGTACTCGAACGGTTTGTCTCTCTAGGAGCAGATTAAGTGGTGCGTTCGGTGTTAGTTCATTCTAACTTAATCGCTTTATTAATTGCGAAGAAACTGTAAATCTTAAAAATATTTTCTTTAGGCAAACAACGATAATTCCAGGTTGGAAAATAACAAAAGTGGACAAAGTTAAGAAATAACACGTTTTTCATACTAGCTCAAATTAATACGACTTATTTTTAGAAATTTGAAGTTAGCTGTATGTTATCAATCCCAAGATAACAGAAAGCCATCATGATCAAATTTCGTCTCTGTTGTCTTATCCTAACAGCATATAGGAATGTCATGCCAGGAACCTGTGAAGAACATTTTAACGGGGTTCCCTTCTGCTTTGAGATCTTTGAGAAGAAAAGATATACTCCTCTATCCTTTAGACGTTTAAATCATATCAAATCCAAGATAATGATAACATCAATTATAGATACCAAATACACGAATTTCAAGATTAGTAGATTCTTGATAATGATCTCCTATACCAACTCTTATGGTGTTGCGCTAGTGATGCTTATTCATTTTCTCGTTCTTTTACATGGAAACAGTAATCACGATGAGTAAACCTCTCTGGGAAGGAAAGGATAACACAGAATGTGATAATCGTTGCTTTGTTCCGCTGTGTATCCACATAAAATTGCACTATCACGGCAGACAAGAAAGTTTTATGTCGCATAAGGGGTTTAACTGTGGCAGTAAAAATTTTATCGTTACCTTTTTTACAATGGTTTTGTTTGCTCTGCTATGTTTCCACATAAAATTGAACTATCACGACAGGCTAAACTGTGTTATGTCTCATATGGGGTTTACCTGTGGTAGTAAAAAACTTTTACCGTTACAAGTTTTTCAATTGTTTCTTTGATCTGCTATGTCTCCACATAAAATTGCACTATCACGACAGGCAAAATGGTGCTATGTCGCATATGGGGTTTAAATGTGGTAGTAATTTTTACCTTTACAATTGCAATGTCACAGCAGACAAGTTTTGAAATAGTTCTTTGATCTGCTATGTCTCCACATAAAATTGAAGTGTCATAACAGAAGAACAAATAATGTCAATAATGTCAATGGTTTTATCTGTGATAGTAAAATTATACCTTCACAAGTGCAAGCCTATGCAAAAGTATTAATTTTTTATTTTCTCGCTTAACTGTACTTTGGTTGCTTCTATGGTCTCCATAAAATAGTTTAAGGTTGTAGTTTTTTGCTTATGTTTGTTGGTATTAACAGGCAGTTCCATACCATTTTGACTGACGTATATTTTATTCTTGTTAGAAGTTTATGAACTTGTTGAGTTTTCTCTGACAAGAGTGCTGTAGTATCAAATTCCGAATCATAGATTGTTGCCACTGCCTGATAGTATAAAATACGAGATTTTTCACCCATCCCCTCTATTGTTGACGCATGGTAAAATCTTGCACGATCAAGAAAAGGGTTTCACCCGGCCGTACCAAGGGGACAAATTATTGCTGATGTGATTCCCATTAAGTGCCGGTACACTAATGAAGGTTTTGTGGAGCTTACCTAGAACTACCATCACGTTCTCCTGTATTACGTATGTTTTCAAGATAGTTATCATATTACCACTTCATATGCTGGCGAAAAATTTCCAACGGTCAGCAAAAGAAATCATGACCATCAGATAAATATTTCACGAACCTTCAGTAAATCGGAATGGTAATCTTTGGGCTGTGCCGTCAGCATGGAAAACATTTTGTTTGTATTCGAAGTATTTGTCTTCTGGCCGAATTCTCTTTCAAATCATCTTCCTGGTTATTTACGATATAATACCTGTAAGCATGGTGACTGAATTACTACCGTAATTTGTGAGGCCCCCAGATTTTTTGAGGAGATTCCCTAGTTACAACTGTTCTATTTTATACTCCTCCACATCCTGTTTACTTAGAGACGATGGCAAGGACAAAATAGGACACTTCAACGGACTTGTTATAGGGACCCGCTTTCTAGTCAATAGTCAATTTTTGTGTACTTTGCCATGTTGTAAGGAACTGATTCTGGTACTGAACGAACGTACGCCCCTTACATCCTACACTCTTGCATCTTAAAGGCCACCTTTAATTAAGATCATTTAGATCAATTTTGAGTTTCATGCTGTACAATACTAGGGAATAGGAAAGTGTCCATTAATATGCAACCAATCACTTGGCATCAAATTTCCCTAAAGGAAACAAGAAATCAGAATCTGAGTAGGGCTTAAACACATTTTAAATTGATGTAAATCTGATGACGTCATAACGTAAAACGTATAAGTAGCCAATGAATACCATTTTTGGTAAAGCCTCGTACAGAAAACGAGGTTTAAAGCCATTTATTTTAATAAAGCAAGATTAGAGGGGAGAAGTCAATATCAACATATGAGTTACGTAAGACATGAAGGTGTTTCTGCTGCAAAAGTTCAATCAATCATATCAATAATATACCGTTTTAACTTAATAGTTTATATATTTAAGTGTTAATATATTAATATTAATGTTAAGATAAATACTATTTAAATTCGTATCTACTTAAAAGGTAGCGTATCCTATTTTACAGTTATTCATCAACACGGGTGTTTGCACAGACTAGGCACAGATTTGCGAGTGTGCTTCATAGATGTACTTCATAATACAGTTCTTATCCTCAGATACTTCTATAAATTGTGTTTGAATTTTCATTTATATTTCCTTCTATACTAGCCATTACCTGAAGAAATAATGGCAATAGTAGGAAACGGGCATTCAAAATAACCTTAGAATGATAAGATGAAATATTGAGTGGTTTTCATTTAACTTTTCCAGTTCTCTATTGCCACCTTTCTGGTATCTGTTCTTACTGATTCAAAATTGCGTAGAGCGGGATGTTTATGTCCTGCTGGGAGCTAGTGTTGCGACTAGAGTAATAGATAAAGTTATCAACGAGGGTCACCTAGCTCAGTTGGTAGAACATATCCGTGAATGCGTGTGTCTCGGGTTCGAATCGCGTTCGTAACATACTTTTCTATTTCTCAAGTATCTATTTAAAAAAATTGAGTGGAGCTACAAAAGAACCGGTTTGAATGAGTAAAGCATTTGTGTTTACTAAGCTTTTTTGTCAGCCACCATTTTCCGAAAAACGTTCGGAGTGAAGGAATAATGTATAAGAAGCGAGGATATTAGCACGTCTATAAAAATAACACCTAGATAAAAGACATATTGTCAAACACCTATATGAAAACCACTTCTCTTATTAAAAATCGCATAAAATGTAAACGATTTCCTATCGCCGACACAGTACAGGCTTCCTTCCTTAGATAAATCCAGCTTCAAGAGCGGCACTATAAAAGTGGAACTTGCTTTTTTTATAGATTTAAATAAATTTATAATGTGAAAGATAGTGATACAAAACAGATTTTTATATAAGGCTTGCTAATTTGGCGTTAGTTACATTCCAGCTTAAAACATACTCAGAAAAGAGAACGTGTGAATAAAGTATTGAGTTATTAGTTACACAGTTTTCTGTGCTCTGATAAGGTATATGAGCTCGAAGCAAGGATCATTCAAACATTCCTGTAACTCCATATCCATGCTTTGTTATTGATTTACTTAAAAATGACCCCAGTCACGACATAGATCTTAACGTTGTAATATTACAGTAATGGATGACTAATATAACTGATCGGTCATTGATAGAATTTAAAGAAAAGTGGGCAATATCAGTAAGATCATTTGCGTAAGAGTGTTTAGGTCTTTCGCATTTTCTTTACTTCTTCATTCCGAATACTTGATATTGCTGACCAGTTAAAACACACTAAATATGCTTTTATCTAAGTTCTCAAAGAGGAACACGTTTTTGCAACTAGTGCTTTTATGGATGCACTATTAAATCGTCGAATCAAAGCACATATACTCAACGATATTTTAGCCTCATAAGGCCGTAGAGGGCAACAAACTCTTTACGACATGGCTTATGCACTGGTAAAGGTAAAATCCAGAGATTTCGTGACTTCCCTGTACTGGTATTGTTTTTTATATTGCCAAAGCATTATTGATAAATAGATGTAAGGTAGTGATTGAATACGTTTCGAAGAAATCTGCTCTTGAGAGCAAATTAGGCAAATCCATGTGAAATAGGAAGGCTTTTGCACACAATACATTAACCTGTAAAACTTAATAATTCTGATATTTTCTGGTTTTTATTATAACATAAAAGCAACCAATTGGAAACATTGTTGATAAATAAATTTTTATCGCTAGTGGTAAGAGTAAAGAAGGTACTTGAAAGAGCATTGGCATAACATCCACCCCCTTTTCAAATTTTGTAGTAGGCCCCGATTGTAGTAACATGGATACCAAGCTGGGGGTTTTACCATCATTTCCGGAGAAGACAAAATTTGGACTTTACATGAATATGTAAATTGTAAAAATGTACTTTAAAGAACTCAAGCAATTCCTGAACTCAGGAGAAATATAAAAACAAGATGGAAAGCAAGAACTTTTTATCCAATTTATATGCAAAATTGGCAGAGAGAAGAAAGAAGAAAAAAAATAAAATAGATGAAAGAAATTCACTATATTGAATATTAAATGATTCCTCAGTCATGACATATAACATTTAAATTCAGAAGTGATAGTTCTAAAACAAATACCAATGTATTAAAAATTTTATGTTTCGATTATTACAAAATGGATTGTTAGGCACCAAAGCGAACACTTTGCTAGTTCTATACTTGTATTGGATCTGAACGGGTTTTCGGACGAGAGAAAACGAGAGCAAATAACGAACGAGCAACCGTCGACAGTGTAGAACTATAAACAGAACAAACGGACCCTAGACGTCCTGTCAACGTTGTGTTTTGATAGGTAAATTTTTGATAGTGCAATGCATAATATGTTGGTTGAATCACCATAGACAAGTTTATACGGTGACATGACACTATCCAAAAAATCTCAAACTTGTTAATAAAAATTTTTAAAGCCCTTCAGGGACTTCAAAGTTTGGCAAAAATAGAGCGTTTGACTTAAAAATGCTGCCACCGGCCCTGGCACAGATTACCTTTCCATCTATCGGTCCCCTGTTAATTATTGGCAAATAATTAAAATCATTGATGCTTCCATCAGCACATTTAATAGTTGTCGGAAAGATTTACTAGCAATTTGTGGACCATGATAAGATCTTCGATCTTCCATTAAAAGGGTTGTCTCATATAGCTTTTAGATTGCATTTAATAGCAAAATGTAGAAATGTAAGCTCCCAGCTGACAAAAATTAGCTTAAAAGCAACTTTTAGAAGGCCTTAAATTTCTCCGATATTTACTTAAGAGTTTCAGGTGTCTTTAGTTGTTCTTATAACTCTGCTTGTTTCTTGATACGAACCAAACGTAGCACCCTATTTAAGTGTTTGCTTCAATGCGATACAGTTTCTAAGTTGGCATGGCAGTTTTATCACAAAATATATTTTGTCTGATACCATTATACTTGTCGCAAATGAAGAACTTTACGCACTTTTTTGTTCTCAGTTTAAGATCCAAAGTCCTGTATAACACCCTCACACTCTTTTCTCATTAGTTAACTATTTGATTTTTTATTGAATGCCGCCCTCACTTTTAACTGCTAAAGTATGTCAAATTTTGATGTATCAATTACTATTCTTCTTTCTTTGGAGATCATCTGATTGGTAAAACAGGAGCTGTCTCTTTGTCTTTGCATTTAATAACATCGAAGCATTATTTTTTATTTCATGATGGCTAGAAGAAATATTACGGGTTACTGTACATCTATTTTTTAAGAACACAGATTGCATTTGATGGCCCTCATGCTTTCACCAGCAGTTTAATCCAGTTCCTATGGATTCTCATACAATTTCCTTCATGTATTAATTGATTAAATCAGATGTTAAGAGACTGCTAGAGTCAAGCGTTACAACAGAGCTAATTGTAAGCAACGTTCTATGAAGTAAGACTATAGTAAAACTAGTGTAAGCTGGCTAAACAGCACAGAAGCAAACATTCCACTGCATCAACCATGTTCTAATCCTGTAGATAAAATATTGAATGTAAGACGGCCATATTGAGCAAATAAAAGCAATGTATAAGTTTGTATGCAATTGTTTTACTACAGGCATAACTAGTCACTGATTGAAAACGGTTCTAAATCAGTTTGTGCGGCTTTCTTGAAAATTAAAGGTTAAACCTCTCTTCCAATTAATATGTTTACGTTTAAACGATTTAAGGAGCTCAGTGTGCTGAGTGGCAATAAAAAAGCAATTGCCAAATATCCAAGTTCTCTGTCATAGGGTAATCAAAATATTACGGACGAGAAAATCTTCAAGCAGTGAGAATATTTTTGATTACCTAAGTCAATTTTGTAAGAACAAAACCCCTTGCAGTATTTGTCTTATTGAGCATCTACCTGCAGTAACCTGCTGTTAGGGGGAAAGTATCAGATGGAATCAATGTGCTAATTGCTTCTACACTATGTGTAAGCGTGCTTTAGCATAATTTGTGTGTGTTTTGTACATACATCAAGACTATAGATAGAAACCCTTTGCAGTATACTGTATTCATTCTTAAATGTCATTCCATATGTATTTAAGCCTACGTGTTCACGTTCTGTTGACAAGATCTCCCTCCTTTTAAAAATGCTTTTTAATTAATTTACTGGATTTTGTTCATGGCTAATTACTGGTATAGCACAATTTATTGACTTAGTGGAAGTCTCCTGAATGATTTTGGCCAGTTTAAATATACGTTGACGATGAGGTTCTGAAACAAAATAAAAATGTACCTGAAGAACGCAATATACTTAAAAAATGATGTAATGGCGTCGGTTCTAATGTTGTCAAATGTTGCCTCGATGTATTTGTTTCGCGTCATTTTAAAGCTGGCACTATTATTCGCAGTTCTTTAACAGATTTGGGTTACTAATGCCATTGGAAATAAGCTTCTTGGCTGATAACCTGCGGGAAACTCCCTAATGCTGGTTAGTACATGAGAACTTAGAAATTTCAATAAAGAAAATCCTCTTACAGTGGGTGCAAGGGCCATCAGATTGTATTGGGAAGCCAGCTCGTAACATCTGTGTAGCTGCAGACATTAATTGACCGTCTGTTGCTTTCTCATGAACTTGAAGGCGATTATCTGAAGTTGTGACTTACGTCTGAGGGCGAAAGAGGATTTCAAGTACTTAAACACTCGATAAAAGTCGCATATAAATTCGACAATACTCGAGACTCCGCGTCGTTATAGTTAAAGATTACAGTTTTCATGTTGCCAACGTTTTGAAATAGCTTTTTGGCCTCTACCATACAAAAGCGTCAATAGAGCACCCGAATTTTTCCATCTGTTTAGGTTCAATACAGATAGCAAGGTAAACGGCAAATTAAGTTGGT
This sequence comes from Carybdea cf. marsupialis auct. non (Linnaeus, 1758), assembly GCA_010016065.2. Classification (NCBI taxonomy): domain Eukaryota; kingdom Metazoa; phylum Cnidaria; class Cubozoa; order Carybdeida; family Carybdeidae; genus Carybdea; species Carybdea cf. marsupialis auct. non (Linnaeus, 1758). Next base: position 12,676 of record JAAAKL020000823.1, on the reverse strand, counting down.
TGGTTAGATTTGTTGTGGTTCTTAACGGTAGTATCCAATAATAGACATAGAAATGGCCTGACATAGGAACTTAAATCTTTTAGTTACCTATTAAAGGTTATGTAATTTTCTTTCGCACCAATTACCTTGCCATTGTTAAACAAATCATTTATTGCTTTTTGAATTTGTCATAAAATGGCAGGAAAGCAAATCTGCTCTTAAACTTGAGTTTTGTTCTCAAATTTTTCTACTCGATATACAGCCTGTTCGTAAAAACTCAGATAGTGCAGACTTTAAAAACCAGAAAGATTTCAGGATGATCTTAATTTGTGAGAAACTATTAATACTTCATATTGTAATATCAGCTTATCAGTGGTTCCTTGCTAATTGAAGTAGTAGAGAATTGAGGTCAATCGGCAACCTACCTACTAGCCCTAAATTGCTCTTTTTGTCTTTAAGATATCAAGGACCGAGGAGCATGGAGAGAACTACAGCACCAACATTTGAATGTTTCTTTCTACAATTCGATGCGATGACATCACTTCACAATCACTACTCTTTGTAGCGATTTGCCTTACAATCCCCTCTACTTACATGTCTCTTGTAAACTAATTAGAAGATGAAACTCGGAAAATGTAATAGCAGATTACTTTGCTATAAGCTATTGGTTTTTACGCTCGATCATGGGCGTGGTCAGGGTTCTCAAACTGGGGAATTTTTAAGTAAGATTTAGACCAATTCCAAGACATGCCTCCAGTCCTCTTTTGTGTTTACGCTAAAGTGGGGCATAAGATCGTTCGATTTTTCATGATTGTAGCAAAAAAGGAGGCGTTTTTGGACCAATTAACATGCATATCTTCCTTAAAGGCAATCATTAAAGGATTTCACTGAATAGTATTACAAATGTTTATGTATTGGCGAGCCTTCTATTTGTATGTCAGATAGAATTATTTTATGTTGTTGTGTTGTCGTTTTTTTTCAGGCATGGGAACACTTGGAATACCATATGCAGTCAGCATTGGAGGTTTCATTGCTTTGCCATGCGTCATTGTCATTGGCATCATTACTAATTACACAGGTATTCTAATAATTGATGCACAGTATGACGAGACTCCGGATGAACATTCTGAGCTTGAGGATGACCTGAAGAACCGAAAACCCAGATCTGGATATGCAGCAGTGGGTAAGACCTTTGGTATCTATGTACCTTTTCTTTAGCTTCTTAAAATTTGAATAATCTTTCAAATTAGTTTTAAAAAGATCCCAGAGACTTGATGATGGGCAGGCAAGGTATACTTGATATAAATCCCATCTAAATACATTTTGACAAATAGGACTCACATATTGCGTTACTTATTTTCTTAAAGATTTATTAAACAATTTATACGTTTTCAATACCGGTTGTTGTGTTTTTGCGTATTAACTGTAATATCATAAATTCAACACAAAATATTTTCTCGGTCTCTATAGGCAATTTTCTTTGAACAATGTCGGGCAAAAAGCCAGCGCAAATTATCTGTTATTTGACATCGTTTGTAATGTTTTGTAATACAAATCAACGAAACTAACATATAATTGACAAGACAAAATTATGTAGGATGTATGGTAATGCAGATTGGACTGCCTTGGTCATGAAAAGAAAAAGTATGAAAGATTGTGTTGCTTTGTCATGGTCAATTAAGCATAGAGCCTGTAATGTAAGAGAGGTAGCGGGTATGAATAGGTGCAGGGCCACGATTTAAGGCGAGCTGAGATCTACTTAAGTAAACCCAGCAAAACATCAAATATGAATTTTCATGGGAATAATTCTCTCCTTTTACTTTTCATTCAAATAGTATTGCGTTCCCTATCGTTTTCATTGCAAAAGAGCTCTAGATGAGAGACCTCAATAGGTTTACAGAATTAGCCATAGCTACATTCAGTTGACGGGGCAAGGAAGAAGAAATGACTTGAATTTGATCCAAAAGTGCAACATCAGGCAACATATGTGCACAATTCGGGCGACAAAGTAGGTCTACAGAAACAATCTGGCAACAATGTATCGCAGGAGGAACGCTATCGAAAGGCTTGCCAGCTACTGACACATAGATGATTGTAGAAACATGGAAAACTGATAAAGTTTTTTGTTGTTTTAAATATAAAGAACCACCTTTATCAAAAGTCATATCAGTAACACAATCATCTGATACCGACACAAATTTTATTGTGTGTAATGTTATGTCGAAAGAAACATCTTAAATCCTGCTTAATGCATAAATTTTGTAAACAAGTCTGAATAAAAGGGTTTTGATAAGAGCTAACTAAGCTTTGAGAGGAGCATGTTTTCCAAACTTTCAAATGCATCATTTTCTAATTTGGACTTTGTACGTGCAAATGTCAGTAAATTCAAGTACCACTTAAGTATTCTCTTGGAGTAATAAGGCGTGTTTTCTGGTTTTTGTCGTAAGTGGTTGACGTCTTTGTGTTCAATAGGTATTTAGTATCTCAGGATCAGAGCAAACGTGTTCTACAATATGAATAAAAAGTCAACATGAGTGCAAGAAGACAAATCCTGTTTAGAGAAACTGAAGGGTGTGACAGGAAATCAATTATGCCAGAGCTTTGAAGTCATGACCTTACTTACGTATTACAAGAAGCACGATGTGTGGTGGTGTATACTGGGAGAGGGGGTAATAGGTGTTGTTTATGCAAAATATAAAGTCAATAACAAGGTTCTTACAGTAAGGTTCGAATTAAGGGTTTATTTGCTTGTTTTTATGTACGCCGTATATCTCAACAGGTCGTTTGGCTTCCCTTTTCATATTTAAGTAGAGATTTCGATAATACTCGTTTAACCTCGTGAGGCACAATTTCAGAAGGATTCTAATTTACCAATTTATGTTATTTGGACAAAGTCAAAAGATTGAGTCTAAATGGTCTGGCAAAAAGCATTTAAGGAATATATTTTGAGATTACGTTTTGTCATGTATATCTGAAACTTTCCAAAAATCATATTAATATTTTTGGCAGATTTTTGTGAGTTTTTCAATTCTCAAAGTACAACTGTTTTGACAAAAACATATTTAGGAGGTGTCTAAAGGATTCTAACCATAAATGCTGAATGGATGAGCATGCAAAATTCTTAACTTACACTTGTATAGTTTCAGAAAGTGTTTTCGTCAGGTACAATGAATAACTGACGTTCCGAATAATCACATCAATAACTTTTTTCTTCCTTTTCTGATTTCTGTCCTTCTGTCCTTCTGCTTCAAAAGCCACAAAGCCGAAAAAACAAAATTTAGAAGAATATTAACATAAAGTCGTTATAAATACGTACACTACAGAGCAGAAAATGACCGTAAGTATTTAATAAGGCGACACCAAATCTTTCTGATCAGCTGGTTATGTAAATCAGTCAGCGTAAATTGAGCGACCCGATCGGTGTGATGTTTTTAATCAATTAATATTTACTAGGAATACTTGATTAATCGGAAAAATTCGATACAAAAGGCAATTTTGTCTTGTTTAAGAAGCAAATCTTGGCCGAATTTACAAAAACTAAATAGAATGCAGATTAAATACGTGTTATACGCAAGTGATCTTATATGTATACTATTTTAAAAGATGTTTTAAGCGACAGATCTCTATATCCCCTTGCTTAATATATTTTTGGTTTCAAAATCCAGATCCACATACACTCTATTTTTTTAATTTTGATATTTGGTACCATAAACAAGCTTTTCATTAATATTTGTGTTATAAACTGCACGTAGTAAATAACAAACAACTATGAATACATTTTTAGAGTGGAAAAAATATTAATATTTTAAGTAAATTTTTGCCAAAGTAGGGATTGTGAATTTTATAAATTTATGTTATTCAGAGTCAACGAGACACAGGCTTGCTTTTTAGGGGGAACATACTGTTAACTTAAAGTTATAAAATTAATTCAGTTTTAAAAACTACAATCTTTCTTATTTCAAAGTTATAGATGATTAAAGAATTTTTATCGATCAAAAAAGTCTCCTTACTTCAACACAGCAGCTAATTTAAGTTTCGAAGGTATGTATCTTTAATGCTATTTAGGAAGAGCATAAAATTGATTCTAATACCTAAAAATTTGCTACGCCTCCCGACTGAACAAGTAACGGTGTGGAGCTTAATAACAGGCTTGGAACACAATCAAGCAAACTAAGCGTGTCTTATATGATAACTTATTTCAAGCATTGATCCCAAAGTATGTACGTAGAGGGCTTACCCCTAGTTTTCTTTTAGCAACACAGTTTGAGTCATCCAAAAACAAGAACTATATCTTTTTAGTTATTGCCAAGCGAGAGGAACGAGAAAATGATATACATAAGTTTATGAATTGATGTAATCCACTTGTATACTCTGGTTTATTAATAAATTCTTCGTGATTATCAAGCATAAATTATTACAAAAGATTTTTGTGGGTTGGGGATGGAGTTGGCTTTTCACTATCTGCACGTTAATTCCGGAAACACTCACTGGAAATAGATGGTCATGCTCTATAACGTGATTTTACGAACTTAAAAAATCATTGATTTAGCTAGCTGCTATATTGTGTCTGAATTTTTTATTAAAAGACACCATAATAGCCCATATTTTGATATCAAATAAAAACGCATGCATCTGAATGAAGTGTTATATTAAAACCTTGTCATGGTACCACCTTTACTAATGGAGGACCAAATCATCGATACAGATCCAGTCCGTATTATAACTCCTTGATGCGCTTTTTATCATATTGTGCTCTGATGTTGAAAGGTTAAAGCCAGCTTTCATCTGGTTATGGAGATACGGTAGCAACAAGGATTAACTCTGACTCATTGCTTCAGCTAATATTCCGTTTGTTTACAGTAATAGAAGTCCGAAACCCATGAAGGATTAACTCAGATTTTTAGCAATCGTGATTGCATGTGACGTGTTGGCAGGCGCCATGAAGTCTTGTTACGGCGAGATGTTTTGAGTCGACGTATTCCCATAGCACTATCATTTCAATGTAGTCATTTGTTTTACAGTATCAAGGCAGAAATGTATATTAGGCATGAAGATTAGCAGTATGATGACAGTTCCCTTAGGATCGGGGCTGTAAAATTGACGAAATACCATATTTTCCCACGTAAACAGAATATCTGTTGAAAGTAACCCAAGATACCATTTTCTATTGATGAGCTTAACATGGCAGACTTGTCCTCCTGTGAAACAAATGCTATACAGATTTGCAAAACAATGGAGGCATAGCGTTTGATCCTTTCATTATGTTCAGCCGTATTGCTCCTATAAAATACAATAATCACCAAAAAGGTGCATAATCAAAACAAATTACAATTTCATTTTAATTCAAATAAACACAAACAGTACCATCGGTCCATGTAAATGCAAACAAGATCTATGGATTGTTTACTGCATCTTTGTGAATGTGACAAAGTTATCGTTATTTGCTTATAGAAACTAAAATCCACTTATTGTGGTATGTTTTGGAGGGAATTAAAACGTATCATATTAAATTTACAGATAAATTTCTACTATTTAAGTGGCTACAGAATTTTAAATACAAAAATTCAAAGATTCGATAGACAGACCCATGTGGTAGTAAACATATCTTGTTTTAAAACGGCCTCATCTGAGACAATGAACCCCGTTGCTATAACGTGAAAATAACGTACAAAGTTACCCCTCTGTTAAATTCTTTCTTCCCCCCAGCCCTCCCCCGTCATTGTAATTTAATTGTATCATACTTATGTCGTTTTAGCTCTCCCTGCCTAGCATCCTTATTTTAGTTCTTTTTAAGCGTTCGATATACCAAAAAGACTAAATACTCTTCGGTTTTTCCATATATCCCTAGCTGACATTAGATGGTCAAAGCCACAATATTATACAGACTGTCCAAATTCTATCAGAAACCTATACTCATTCACATTTCCATCTATTCTTTTGATATTTAAAAGAAATTAAAAGAAAACCATGCGAAGTTCAAGCATCCATTTTCTGGTGATTATCATGAAAAAGATTTGGACGAGAATTTTCTTTTCCCCTTGAAACAGAACTAGTTAAGCTACTGTAAGCTTAACTCGCTTGATTCATAATCTATTTCTTCCATGATCGTGTACATGATCTAATTTTTAATAACTTATCTTGATTATTGGAATTATTACCATTATGAAATGACTTATAAATACGACGGTCAGTATCCCAAAGATAATAATCCCTAATGAATAGCCTATATGAAGCGATTTATAGTACCTCCCATTACTGCAGTTACTTTTGTTCCATAATATTGACCCTCAGGAAAATTTAAAATCTACTCCGATGTGACCCAGTAAAAACGATATTAGTCATTATAAGGACTTCTATATGAAAAGTTGTATTAATAGCTTAGTGACAACGTAATTGATATTATGACGCAAACTCATGGAGATCTATCAAAAACGGACATTGTTTAGTGAAAATACACCAACCTTTGAAAATAATGGGTGTGTCACCGAAACATGAATCAATCCTTTATCAAGATATTTTCTTTTCTTAAACTTCAATGATGTTTCTTTGATATTAATAAATAATATAGAAAGAGCTGTTGAAGGATATCATGATTTTCTTCTCAGAGGAGAACACTGTTTTATTTTGCTTTTCCTCGCCATTACCCCTTTTAATGCTGATTAAAGAAGAATCAAATCACAATTTCATCAGTTTATCTAAATAAACTCTAATATTTAAAAGCCGTCCAAATCATACTCAACAAATAAAACATTATTGTAATTGATAATATGATAGATTCTTCATAGTTTAATTCCTGATTTTATTAATGTAAAGTTCAGAACTTATCAGTCTTGCTTCGTTTTCGCCCCCTGTGGCCACTTAACACATCCGCTGAAACTAAAACTTGATGGATGTAGACACTCTCTCCGAAATCAGCTCCATAGGTAACTATCTATCGATTGATCGATCTATCCATCCATCTATTTACCTACTTATGTACCTGCCAATCGATATAATACACAAATGTTTGTTTTTTGAAAGTTCAATTTTCCAAACATCTCTTATCACATGTAACAAATAATGCCAATTCTGCTGCACTTTATTAAAAATATTAACATCTCAGCCTTATCACATTTGAGCTGTGATGAGTATAGGAAATACATCGCCATTGGGACTTGAACTCGTGACCCATGTATTCTCGGCTTGTGCTCTGAGGTAGTTGAACCACCGCAATAATATACTCTGTTTCTCCAGTCGCTAAATTAGCTTTGAAACCTCCCAGGGCAATCATCGAAATCCACACCTTAGGAGTTTTGGAGACAAGCCAATCTGCGACGTGTGACCTGACCTTGAAGTTATTGCCATCCGGCATGTCAATCTGTTTAAAACCGATTACAAATTATATAGGAGAGACAAGAGGATCTGAAATGATTTGCTTATGAAGCTACTAGCGCTATAACTTAGCTTTGGCATATTTCAAATCCAACGCAAATCACAGTCATTTTACCACACCTACTCTGTCTAATGATGAAAATATGAAAATGGCTTTTTGAGGATGGAATTCGATGCTGTTAGTTGTTTTGATCCTGTTTTGCATTAAAGAACTTAAAATATTTTATGGAATCTCCCCTGTATCTCTTGCAAATTTTGCAAATAGGACTGGGTTTGTTGCTTGTTTACACTACGCGTGCCATTTTCTTCAGTGAATTTTTAGGCATATAGTCATTATTCCTTAGATTCATATATTTATTCTAGAAACAATGACAATATTTGTACAGTTGTGAGTAATTCCGCCCTTCTAGTACTATTATGCCAAGTCAAGATGTCATAAATAATTCTCACACCTAACGAAAATGCACCATGGAAATGCTTTCCTAAATGTTCAAATGCTTTTGTAAGCGTTCTCCTCTAACAGTACATAAGCCACTGAATCTTTCCACTTTGCATATTTTGAGGTATAGTTCAAAACATATACTGGTGTCACACGAGGTTACAACATAAGCAACTGCATGTAATACGCAACCACGTAGCCTCGGGTGCTATATATCGTCATTTGCCATGTACACGTAGCTTAACACTTAGCAGCCTGGCTTGTAGATTAGACCAATTTTGATTTTACTTATCTGTAGCTTATAATGTGCCAATCAAAAGTGAAGGTTAATGTTCACATAAAATAAATTGAAGCATAAATGTCGGACTTTATTGATTGCAACCATAAGAAATTGGAGTTGTTTCAAATGGAAACAATCCATGAAGTTCTTGCTTGAGTGAAGATGACTGCATGGCTGGAATAGCATTGCGCTCGCAATCCATTCAGTTTGAAGCTAGCTAAATGTAGCTATTTCGTAGCCTTTAGAAAGAAGGGTCTGCTTGTAGCAAACAATGAGTGGGTAGTCATGTTTTTCATTAGGACGTTTAAAAGAGTTAGCAGCGTACCCTAGTTGGAATTCGTACAAGATTTCCGAGAAGGAATTTATGTATGCTAGCATAGAACTACCCGAGAACTACAAGAGAATGGTTAGAAAAATGATACAAAAGTTTCAGACTTGTAGATATGTTATGTATGAGTTATTTTGGCAATTACAGTTGGTTAGTTTTACTAATACTCGATCTGAATAGTCGTATGTTGTTGACATTTTTACCTGTAATAATGAAATTCTTTAAAATCCATTGATAAAAAGAGTTAGCGTATTGCTTGCAAATAATTACAATTAACTATCATAGATATAAATAAGAGGGAAGAAAGAATACAGTTTTGATAAATGGTCAGGCCTTGGCCACCCATCCCTGCCTTACATAAAAGTTGGGGAGTGAAATGACAACAGCCGGGAACTGCTTTTGCTAGCCACACGATAAAAAAAGGGATTGCACATACGTAATTAGGATACTCACTAAAATTTATTGCGGGACCTCGGGCCAACTGAGACCGTTAGAGTTAAACAAATTGAGTTTATGTGCCCCAAACATCTACCTACTTCTAACCATATTTTCAGAAGGATCAATGGGAATGTGTTTCTACATATACAGACAAGCATAAATTTATATATATTTATGTTAAATATATTTTGATAAATTTGTGTATATATACACGGATTTTTAATGTCTGCATGACTGCTGATATATGGAAATGGCATTGATGAACCTTTACAACCAAGCTAAATTTAGGCTGGTTGTGGTGGCGAGATTTAGGAATGACCTCCTAAATCATCGGCGTAATTGTTATAGTGACGTATTAGTAGTAAACATACATCTAAATATATATATATATACTCAAAAATCCAGCATTCTCCTATGCGTATAAATAATATATAATACTCATTAAGATTTTGACATTTCGATATTATCTTTTTCATAATTTTCAAAAACCCGTATGTATATATATATACGCGGGTTTCCAATTTATGTTTAGCTGTCATACTCTCTGGTCCAATACCCAACAGAGTAATGTTTACAGAATTGACAGAATCATTCCTATTCGATGTAGCTATGAGGGTGACACATCCTATGTTTGCCATTCGTAACACCTGCCATCTACTTCGAATTTTCCTAGGTTAATTGTAGAGATTAATGAATATTTGAAATTACCTGACTGAATACACTGCGTGTGGCGACATGGCATTTACAACGACTCAGCATTCTGCAAAAGCGAACTCTGCCTCTGATCTCCATATTTAATACTGAGTTCAGAAGCTTAAACTCAAAGTAAAAACCACAGTTTCAGCTACTTGCCTGAATTCTGTACTAGAAATGAAGTTATTGTAAATACAATCGAAGTAGAAATAGAGCTGAAATAACGACTTAGCACTGTCTCCCCCTTTTGTCAAACAATATTGACAAGTGCTTTACTGCAAATGTACACAACTAGTCATGTAAAGCACACTCCTCAACAAAATACAGATCTGTCAATACTTTTGGTGCGGAACTACGGTAGATCGCCAGGAAATGACTTGAAAATGTATTTTAATATTGACAATTTGTTCATGCTCTTTTTACAAAAACTTTTACAAAGAGGCAATTATACAAACACTTTTATTTCAAAGTTACAAATGAGCAGAATATCAAATATCTTGTTGAACTCTATTTAGGTTCTATCGAGATGGCCAAACGTCAGTATCAAAACAGATAGGATTGATGGTTTACAGAATGGCTTAGTCTAATATTACATAGTCATAATGATACAGCAGATCCAGAAGTTGACAAGTACCTGAACACCGTTCAACAATCCATTATTGAAATAGTGTTGGCTAGCAAATCGTAAAATATCTTGAAAAAGTTTTACAAGACAGTAAATAAAGATTTGAGTGCAATGACATGTTTTACATATGACTTACATAAAATGGTATCCTAAAAGAGGTTTTTTGTTGTTTTTAGGAGAATGTAGAGAGGGGTATACATGACGTCTTCATTAAGACATATTTAACCCAAATCTTGTAAGTCTACTCTGCTCCGTTTTTTTCGTAACTGATTCTGTTGGGGGTGTTGGGGGGACCTCTGGAACTTATCAACGGTGCGTCAGGCGATATTAAACTTTAGCGTATTTTAAGTACCTCGTCCATATTTAAAAAACAGCAAACAAATGTATCATGATGAAATCAGTTCTTTTGGTTCAAATCTCGTCGACAAATGACTTTGATTTATAGTCTGGCCAGGATCTATGCAATTCTGACTCTGCTCTTTCTTCCAGCTATCTGATTGGTTAACGATGCTGTTTGATTGACACACAGGAATGGTGTTTTGCATCGTAAATTTGTTGTGTTGGAAATGCTACAAATAATTAGCCAATCATTCATTAGTCCAATATCAACTTGACTAGGCCTTGAAATGTTACGTGATATTGCCGTGCCCCAGACAATTCTTTCTGTATTTCCTTTGCAACTTAGCATCATTTTGTAAAGGTATTAAAGTGCAGCAGTTTATAGATGATGCAACTTGCTCAAGTCAAGAATGCGCGAGAGCGGCTTGTTTCTTATGGAGTAAAAAATTGTAGACCATATAAATGTTTAAGCAGCTTTTACTTTAGCAATATGTGGAGGGGTGTGGCAAGGATAATTAGTAAAAAAGCAGCTAACCTACGTGCTCTCCCCCTCCTCCCTGGCTACACGTCTCATGTACGTTTTATTGTATAATATTTTCACATCTGTTTTTGTCCCTCTAAATATCTGTGTCACATTCTCGAAGACTTAACATATCAATCCAAGAGACGTCATGCCTAGTTACAGTTTCCTGTATCTTACCCTAGGTATTGTGACGTTATTTTAAAATGTGTCTGTTTCACTGATACCCCGAAATTAAAGAAAAATAAACACGACCATGTCAACTTTGCCGTATTACAAATTTATCCTTTACTGAAAGGAATGTATCATTTCTCAATTAATCAATTTTCTTTCTAATACCTTCTCCATAAGGTAGTTTGCTGTAAGGAAAGCAATAAACATCAATGCGAAGATTGAATTATCCAACATAGATAAATACTCGAGTGTTGGTTCTGTGTCGATATAAATAGTTTGTTTACAACTGCGTATCTTCCAACAACACGCGTGTCATCAAGACTAACGTAAAAACACTTTTCATGTTTGTAAATTCAATGTAAATTTTCATGTTACAGTTTTCTCTTTCCGTGTAAATCAGTTGCAAAATTTATTTTGATTGTTTCCACACGATTTGCTGTGAAATGTAACGGGAGAACCACTTAATGAGATAAACTGGCTTCGTACCAATATACAACAAAACATGTCTTCTGATCTAGTACAGAACCTCTTATGCCCACTTGCTAACTTTAGTTTGTGAAACTTTGTTGTATACAATTTCATGGACCAGAAAACGAGCCTTTGCATAGAATAAAGACACAGGTCACTTGTTGACACATGATTACCATCTGTTGGTAATAAATCGGGCAATTGGAACATAAGTCCACAAAATCAGAGCGGCACTTATGATAAATAATCAAAACATCTCAACGCCGTTTCTTAGCTATTCTTGTTAAGGCGCCAAGAGCCACCTCAAAATTACATGTGCGGTTCTTGTTAATTTTTGATGAGCAACAAATCAAATAATATGGAATTAACTGAACGCAATGTAATTAGAAACACAATCCTGTATTAAAAAAGCTTAACGCTCGGATCAGACCGTAACTCTGTAATTTTGACTCTCCTCTGTCTTCATCTAAAGCCTATGATTCGTAAACGAGTCTGGGGAAAATAACTAATGCTAGTTGCAAAATAATCATCGCTATTAATGGTAGTTATGTTGTGATAGTTGTTTGGAGATACACATCTAAAGAAGGACGTTAAATATGGGAACGTTCAGTCCTCCAATCCAATTATTTTATCTAGAGGCCAAAAATAGACATGTACAAATAGATACTGATGTGCATACATAAACAAGAGAAATTGTTTTAGATAGGTTTAACAGTGGCCTAGTCTCGATTACTGTACGAGGGCAATACTTTACTTGGAAATAAATTGGTTTAACACAGGCGCAATCTGCAGTAAGGTGTTGGAGGCGAAATGTTTCATGGGAATACATCGAATTCTCAAGAGAAAGATCATTATTCTACTAATTGATTAATAACAGAAAGCTTGTTAGGGAAAGGTAACAGACCATCTCAGCTCTCTCTAAATAAAGGGGTCTCGTGTTTGGACAAAAAAGAGTTATATTTCTTTAAAAAAAAGGTAACCCATTTTAAATCTCATCTGAAGAAACCATTGAAAATGGAATA
>JAAAKL020000822.1:0-36100 GCA_010016065.2 Carybdea cf. marsupialis auct. non (Linnaeus, 1758) | reverse complement strand
ACCGTTACTTGTGCATTTTCTGCTTTCTGCTTGAGAAATTTTCTGAACTGTGACTTGTAATTATTAAATCTTGTTCTAAACGCAGTCTCCGAGGTATCCCATTCTCTGTGGCGCAGACATTGTGGAGAACATGATTTTCCAAATCTGTGTCACAAGAAGCATGGATATATTGCTGCTTTTTATTGTGATGGTAGTCTTAAGTATTAAGGCTTTGTAGGCTTGTTATTCTTTGTCTGTCCCAATCTCTTTTGGAATAATTACAAAAGTTACATATAATATCAGTGTAAAGTCACTTTCTCTAGTTTCCAATGCACATCAATTCATGTCATCTGTAATCACTGATTGGTTTGTTGGTTGTCTTCCCTTATTCAGATTTCCATGGGCAGGCTGATCTACTTTTTTCGTTTCCCCGGGTAATAATTCAGATAAAAAATGTCACTTTTTTTACAAATCCTTCTCAACGTTTCCCCTTAGATAGTTGGCTCCTGAAAATTTGCCCAAATGAGGCATGATTAGGAACAAAGAGCTTGCTTTTTATGATAATAGTCGACTAAGTTTAAATAGAACAGCCTGACAGCAGTGGGGTGTGCAGTAGACATGAATGAACGGTTTGATGTAAAGGTTGGGTTGCACCAAGGATACGTTCTGAGTCCTTTCTTGTTTGCAATGCTAATGGACCGGCTGACTGACGAGGTAAGGCAGGAATCTCCGAGGAACATGATGGCATATTGATCCACGGAGAGATCAAAGAAGTAGAAGAAATCTGTAAAGATGAAGATTTGCTCTAGAGAGGGGAAGAAAGAAAGTAAGCAGAGGAAAGACAGGGTATATGTGTGTACAAGAGAGGGGGACTGGGAATGTAATACATATGCAGGGAAGAGAAATAACAAAGGTGGAGTGATTCAAATACCTAGAGTCGACTGCCTAATGCGATGTTGAATGTGATAGAGAAATAAAGAAGAGGTTAGAGGCTGGGAAGGCTGGATGGAGAAGAACATCAGGTGTGATATGTGAGAAGAAGATTGCTGCAAATGCAAAGGGAAACATATATAAGACGGTGTTCAGACCAGCAATATTTTATGAATTGGAGATGATTTGACTGATCAAAATGCTGGAGTCAGAAATTGAAGTTGCTCAATTGAAGATGTTTAGGCTTTCCCTTGGGGTGACCAGAAAGGATAAGATCAAAAACCAAAATATCATGGGCTCAGCACATGTTAGAAAGATCGGAGGGAAACTAAGAGAAGCAAGGCTGCGATAGTTTAGGCACGTACAGAGAAGAGAGAAAGAACATATAGGGAAGAGAGTATTAAGAATGGAACTCCCAGGGAGGAGAAGGAGAAGAAGGCCGAAAGAAAGATGTTATAAAGGAGAGTACCGTGGTTGCTGGTGTAGAGATGGAGGCCGACAGAGCAATGTGGCAAAAGTGATCCGTTGTGGCGTTCCCTGAAAGGGGGAAAAGCTGAAAGACGAAGAAGAGTCAACTAAGTTTCAACTTATTACTTAACTGTTCATATAGTTACGGTAATTCCTTACTGTTAAAATCAAGAAAGTCCTTGAGAAAGCAACATCATAAAGGGACAGCGAATATGATACCTCCAAAGCTGAATTGGAAAAGGGTCGACGCTTAAAGGGGATAACTTAGCACCCGCTATTCGAGGGTGTTTCGGTCAGATATTTCCCTGTGCAGACATGGCCTGTAGTCATAACGGTCTTGGACAGATATGATCCTTCAAACGTTGTGTGATATATCCTTTCAAGAAACATCAAGTCGGTCCAGGTTGAAAACATTAAGTTGCTTGTAGAAGTAATACATATTCTGTCCTTTGAATTCACGTTTTATCATGTGAAATGATATGAATTCCATGGTTCTGTCATTAACTCGATGTCAAACATCAATCATTCTTAAATTCGGGACCAAAGTTGCGGAACGATTTACCAGTTGATCAGCAAGGTCCTTGGATTCTTTTAAAAATTAACTCTGAAAACATTTTTATTTAGGAAGGCTTTTAATCGATAAGGATTTGTTAACTTTTTTAGATTTTTACATTTATTTAGACTTTTTAAGGCGTTTTCTTCATTTTAAAGTATTAACGTTAACATTACTTGATTTTAACCCACGTTAAATTAGCAGACGTACAGCGAGAGCAGACTCAGGTGTAAAGCGCATAGAATACGTAGGTAAATATGGCACTATACAAGATGATGATGATGATAATTGTTATTATTTTTATTTTTATGATAATTCAGGGGTAGCCATAGTGACAGGATACATGCAAATGAGGATAAGTTCCGGGTACCATTCTTAAAAATGAAAGTAAAGGTGTGATAGAGGGAAGGCGCAAAATGGGTTTGTGAAACCTGCTTGATCAGGTTATATTGAGATCAGACCTGGCTAATAAGAAAATATAATTTTCTATGACGTGGCTACATGTCCGCATACATTATAGCACAGTCTGCACTTGCGATTTTCGATTTTCTATTTGCCATGACAGTGTTTAACAGTTGTTTTGGTTTTGACACACGAAAATGCTGTTTCCTTGCAGGGAAAGGGGGTTGATGCATGGTGTAAAAAAGTAGGGACATGTTGTTTAACTCCGTCAACTAACCTCCTAGTCGTGCTGCCAACATGTCCTACTGACAAGAAAATACGTATACAACAATGTTGCAATTTATGGAAGGCACAAGATTTTCGTCGGTAGCCGAATGGTGGAAACAAATCCAATCACGTCGATAAGACATAAGCAGGCAATTATGGTACTAATTTTATCTATACTACAACTTAATCTCTTGGAGAGAATGCATTTATAATACATGAAAATTTTGCTACTAAGAAACAGGAGCTGGCGCCGATAAAGAGTTATTTGATTCGGTTACAGGATCCAATATTCTAGTGTTCACTATAATTGACAAAGTAGACAATCGTGGCCTCGTATTCGCTTCATCCTCATTATCATTGTCATCACCTACTTCGTAGTTTGTGTCTCTACCTCGCTTTACATTTCTGAATCTCCAGGGCTGCCGTGCAGCGGAGAAATTGCGCGCTCGAACCCGTGGTAAACGCCCCTCCATGAGAGTAGAAACTGCTTGTATGAAGCTGGCCACCAAAGCGAGGCCAATCAAAAGGTAAAATGTTCCAACATAGTAAACAGCTGTGATGAAAACTGACGGTGGTGCATGCCCTTCGTACGGGACGTAATCTCCCAAACCTACGGTTAATAATGTTATCACCCAAAAGTAAGTACTTTCTCTCATGCTCCATGATTCAGAATAGACTCGAACCACCGCGGAGATTAAAACAAACACTGTAACAAGAACAGCAGTTGCCACAACAGTCAGGATACTGATTTTAATATCAGTACTCGTTGAATTTTCCCTCAAGTTCCTTGCTATTCTAACCTTCTTTCCAATTTCAGTTGACTTCCTCTTCAGCTCATAGCATTTTCTCTTCCAGTTATACTTCTTGCTTTTTTCTGTTGTCTCAGCTGTTACTTGCTTTGGTCTTTCTGTAAAACAGTCTGATGATACAGGATAGCTTCTCCGCGATCCTCGAATCACTTTCTCGATGGATTTGTAAATGTATTTGGTTAGTTTATCTCCCAGTTGCCTTAAAAGGAGGAGCGTCAGAGGAATCCCAAGAATTCCGTACACAACTGTAAAAATTTGTCCACTTGGAGTTCTTGGATAAAGGTGACCATACCCTACAAATAAGTAGAAACTTTGTAAGATATTTGTAAGTTATAATCATTCCTATATTAGTTTGGACTGTCATACAAACATTTTTGCCTTAATATGTCATATGAAGAAAAATACAATTTTCGAAATGACACTAAATAGATACGTCACTACCAGACTTGAAACCTACGCCCTACGCATTGGCTACTTGTACTGCATCAGCTGAACTATGGTGAGCCCCTGAAAGATGATATTGCGAAAACAATCGTTTAGTTGCTGAGTACGTTTGTCCTTACAGACTTGCAAAATATTTGTGTGAATTCGAAACTCAAACAAAAAGGCTATTTGGAATATTTATTTGGAAGCGTAAAATATGCACTAAGAATGAAGTTCCTGCCAACCGCCCACCATCAAGAGCACCTTATTTAGTAAAATACAGTAATCAAAATCTTTCACTTAGTTTTGGTGCAGATGGTTAGCACTAAAAAAAGGCGTTACGATCAAATATAAGATTTCTAGAAATAAGAATGATAAAAAAGGAATTTGTTGGCTTTAATAAATATATGTTAAGTTATTAAATACGTGATCAGAGTTAGTTTTGTGCCTGTGGTGAACAAATCATGAGAGAATCGAGAAGGAAAATCGTTATCTCGAATTCCAATAATCTTTCAGGAGCTTGGTCTGTAATTGCAGTTTAAAAACGGGAAAGGCCTACATTTTACGTTATTTCTATTCTCCTCATACGTTTTCTTTTTTTATAGCACAGGGAGGGGACAAAACGAACTCCAGTCTGGGTTCATTAGTGACCGTGAGGTTTACCACAGCATTAAATAGATTTATGATGTGAACTAACGCAAGAAAATTACTACGACGTTTCGTTACCATCTATATGTTATTATCAAGTAATTGTGATATGAAAAACAGCTGCTGTATACTGAAACTAAATATAGCAGAAAAAATTGGTTTAATTAGTTTGCAATGCATTCGCGTTGACGACTGCTGTTGTCGCATTGAATTCAAAGTCTAGAGAAAGTGAGTAAGAACCAATGACTTCTGAGGTAAAAGTTTTCCATCAATAGACGAAGGATACTAAGACAGGAAAATGCCGTGTTATTACAACATGGCAGCATGACAGCACTACTCAGCATTCAATCAACCTTTGCAACGGCAAAACAAGTCGCCCAGATTTATAAACGTGGGAATGTCACAGGCCCAGTGGGGGCAGGGGGGCAAAGCCACTCTGCCCGATAACACTGGACCCCTGCATGCAAGACTTTTTTTTGACTTGGTGCGAGTTTCACATCGCAATTTTTACTTTGCCTCCCTCCCTGTAAATACCCTGTTGAATTTGTCAAAGCTACGGGCCTGGAATATCATGAGAGAGGTGGAATATATTGTCAACTAGCTTAAATATATTGTGAGAAAAGATCTTTCAATAAAAAGCGTCTCGGTCATCGTTAATCAATTCCTCTAAAGCTCGAAAATAACTCTTTACTTAAATGCTTCCTGTTTTCCGAGAGCTATGACTGAGCAGTTTATCTCACTATGGCAATCTCAACATGATATTTCCTTGCAAATTTAGAGCACTGGTTCCGAGAGGAGTGACTTTCCGCTGTCACTTCGCAACTATTGCATTACGTAGAGAGTAGAAATAGTACGTCATGTACACAAATTCTAATATTTGAGTCAATGTGTGTTGTGGATAACGACTCTATTTCTGAAATCCGAACACTTCTTGTTAAGGATATTGTGATACAGCTGACGCGAGCGCGAGCATGTCAGACATGAGTTTAGAACACCTAAATCCTTCGTGCAGCCCCTTGCATCAGAGATTATAAAATCAGAGAGGTCAAAGGTTATAAAATTTCTGCTTGCATGTAGCCTTACAACTTATGTCTAGCAAAAGCTGGTATTTCCACTTCCCAAATGTGATATTACTGGTTTGTTTGCAGAAAAGACAAGTCAATGAATGGGTGCATTTTAGGGTTGAAGCCGATCTTTGATTTTCTTCTCACTTTATCGTAGCTTAGCAATAGCAAAGTGGAATTTTTATAACCTAATGCTATGTATTAAGAGTGTATGAAAACTCCAAGTACTAATTAAAATGGAGCGTTCCTCTTGCAGAAAGTAAAATTATTCATGTGTATGTGAAATTATCGAAAGTTCATAAAGAACGTGTTCTTATTAAACTAGACGTAAACTTGATTGTATTGCACCTCTTTCGTTCGTACCTTTTCTTAACAATAAAAGTTTTATATAATACCTTCTGTCTCACGTCTACTGTGCAAGAGCCCACTACTTTTGGCCCTCATTATATGGACGTCTTCTATAGATAATTAAACGCACTTATCGGAAAAGAGCCAAATGTTTGAGATTCATAAAAGAGATTGTTAAATGCAACCACGTCAAACGTCGTTCAAATAATTTAGTTGCCGTCAGTAACGCCAAGAAGGTGGGGTAAGGAGGGGAAGTGCCAAAAGGGCAGAAGTTGGAGACACTCATAAATTGCTGGGTACGGTTCCCAGGAGAGCTTGACTTTAGCCTACAGAGAGGGGGCACAGCTATTTCCAGTGTGGCAATATCACTCATTATGGCACTGGTTCTCACACCAATCAAGGAGGAGTAGATATCAGGAGCAGAAAGGACAGATGCACAAATCCATGAATGCATAGCAACAAAAGTGCAAAGAGGAGAAGGTCTACAACCCTACTGAGAACTACAACAAGTAGAAAGCACCCACCACAATAACCTAAAACGTGATTTAGTTCATTCATATATCATGAGGAAAAATTGGTTACATCATCTTTTCTTCAGAGGCATAAGCACAGCAGACTTATTTGACTTGAAATAGAAAGCCAATAGACAGTTACATAAGATATCGGTAGAGTGACACAAGAATTTCTTAAACTCTTTATCTCATAAGACCGTACGTTAAAGGTCTGTACTGGACGGCGCAGTGATCTTAAACCTAGATAATGTTTTGATGGCAGTAGTTAAATATGACTACAACGTTTATTGCACCAGATACGAATCAAATCAAAGTGGGCCGATTAAGAGGGGTTACCAAGTCTATTAGATGGAAATGTGCAGATATAGACAAAATATCAGTGGAGAATCAACATTGAAATTGTGCAATGGAGACCTTACCAATTTTTTAACATCTTAACAACAAGTTCTCTTTCATTAAAAATTTGAAGGGAATTACCCACTGCTCTAATTAAAAATGGAAATTGTAATGATTGCTACTATTATATTACTATATATCATGATATTGCTTTCTTGAAGAATTGACACATCTCCAGGCCTGGAAATGAGTTTGTACTTTGCATATCAAGTGAAACCTCGACGTCTCAGCTGCGTTAATTTCCACGACGTCACTCTAGGCGTTTTGCATACACAGGAGCTGTGGTCTGCATACAAAATGCCAACACTAAGTTTTGTTGTTTCGCACTTGTTTTAATGTATAAATCTGTAAACGAATTTCATCCGTAGTTTTAATACCTTCATTAGATAATAAAATTTACGCTTAAATTATAACTGAATTTTGGGGTAAAATGTTACCAGTTGTTAACTTCAGATAGAGTACAAATTCTTGTTAGAGTTAAATCATATCTTGACAGATAAAATGGCAGGGTCAGTATGATGTTATTCACTGGTTATTTATATAAACTTTGATTTATGATGGCACAGTTTTCAAAGTTGTCTGTATTCACGCAGCTCAAGTGTCGTCTTAAGGCTTACCTCCCTTCATGAATACGTTATTGTTAAATTACAGTACATACACATTTTATCTACGTAATGAAAGCTTCTCGGTATCAAGTATGAGGCTGCATAAGTGATCACTTCATATGTTATCAGCCTTGTCTACAGTGAAAACTTGTAAATTGACTCTATCTACGCGTTTTTGAGACAGCTTAAATAATTGTAAATGTCATGGTTATAATACCTATTCTACAGTTGAAAACTTGGGTTGTACAATATTGTATATTCTCGAGAAAAACGTAGTCTAGAAAATAAATTATACATCATTATTGTACATAGTACAATTGCATTGTTATGATCTGCCATAATATACAAAAGGGACGTTTCGACCGATATTAGATGTTTAGTCAATATCATAATCAGTTTTCGAAATGTTTTGAGAAGAGACAATTTGAAAGATGAGTTTGGAAAGTTACTAGAGAAATAGAAAATTATGTCACCAGCGGAATTGGAACCAATTTGCAACTTTCAATGAGTTCTGGATAGAATGGTGGGCCTGAAGATAGCCTTTTCATGGTCAAGTCGAATGGAACAGAGAAGCTGGTTAGCAAAATTGCGTAGAGCATACACTGATCTCTAAAAAACACTTGATCGAGTATCTTACGTCTCAAAGTGAAGTCAGTCGTTGGATAACATTTCTTTTCCCATCACACAAAGCTTATAAACAATGTTACGTAATATGGCGGACCTTCCCGTGCTGTTTTGACTAATGGGGGCCAGTACTCGTGACTACACTTTGTCGCTGTTAGAAACAAAGGGATTGCTCGATCCAGTGTTTTTTACAGATCAGCGAGAGCATGATGTAAAATACCTACCAGTAGAGGATTGGGACCTAGTATTGCGACTAGAGAAATAGAATATGTTATCAGAGGAGTTAACCTTTCTTATTTGGTTTAGTACATATAGGGTATGCGTGGGTCACGGGTTTGGGTCCCGTTGGTGACAAAATTTTCTATTTCTTTAGTAGCCTGTCACAATCAGGTTTTTTGAGCAGGGATAGTTTAGCACGGAGAGGTGGGATTGTAGAAGTTGTGATCAAGGCTGTGACATGTACAAACACGATGAAAACCCGCAATACGTTATTTTTGCATTTTACGATGAAAATGTTGTTACAAATCTCCATACGATTAGTTTACTACCTGCATTGTTCAGTTAGTTTCCGGGCTGGAGCTGTTACATTTTTGGAGTTTGGCTAAAAACACTTGCAACCACGAGTCAAGTTAAAAGTAAACACCTTCATTGAGAACTCAATAAGATTTATTTTCTTGAAGAGAGAGTCTCAAACTCCCCCACTCCCCCCTCTAGGAACACCGTGTTACCGGAATGCTACATGATTTAAAAAGGTTTGTACTCAAAATTAAGTATGCCACAAAAACCAACCAAACAAAATAACCTCAACTGAATGGTAGTCAAAAGAAGACCGGGGCTTTCTTCGAGTCAGTCGAATACGAATATCGTCCAGCAAAATGCACTTTGATCGTTTTGAAAGAAGGAAGGCCTACAGAATTGTTATTTTTGTATTGGTTTTCCCCTTGAAAGGAAGAGAAAACAGTCTTTTGAGAGATACAATTTTTACACACATTTAATCACATTACATCAACAGTTTATAAGACGACCTCAATTAGGAGGTGAATACAGTATGCCAAGTGATCTTGGAAGGAAATCATAGTGATGTGTTGATAATGATGCATGGTGTTAACTATTGGTTGCGTCATATCCAAGATTTTAAAATTTTATATTTGATTAATTTCTAGTAATAATTGACATTAGCTCCTACTTGTTTAATTTTAAGAGCAGTAATCTACCTTCAACTATACTTTTAGATTCACAAATAGAAATGTAACTCAAAGAAATCCCCTTCTTATGTTCTTTCATTGCCAATTTCCATGACGCAGATTTAGGAAATGATTTGGCCTAAGTTGATGTTCCTTTTACCTTGGTATGAAACAGCGCACACATTTTGATATTACGTTTGATGACCTAAGATATGGAAAGATGTTGAATGAGCAGATGCAGCTGACCTCGAAAATCTCCTACTGGAGTCAAAGCAGCCGGAAGCACGTAAACTATTTCATATGAGCATGTTCTGTCAAAAGGCTCTAGTGTTTACACTTGCAACATCATTTCCTTAAATCGTATCCTAAGAAACAATTACTAAACAAACCAAGGTACATGCTCAGTAGGAATAAGTGGTAAATGATAACGTTATCTGGTCTTCGGAAGACTTAAAACATAACAGACCGCACACAATCGATTGCAATCACTACAGGATGTTAGCAATTACGCCAATACGATATGATGTTCAAAAGTTTAAGAACAGTTGCTGTCGATTTCACACCATTTCACTATCGTCATGTGACCACCGTTCTCATTAGCACAATATTCTGACACCAATTAAGCCTGTCTTTGCACATAGTAGATTCATTACAAAGAGTTGCTTGCTGGGAAAGATAAGCGATGCAACTTCAATCACGCCTTTGTTTTAAGTTTCATTCATAACACAGTTGATGCAGGTGGTGGAATCATTGCCAGAGAAGAAACTTATGTTAACAAAGTGTTACTAATTTGTAAGCATGTGTAACCTTACAACTAAGGAAATCCATATTTATGTCCTGTTGGCTAAACAAAGAATAGGTTTTCCAATAATAAGACAACGTCCAGGGAACATGAAGATGACTAACAAGACGGTCACACCTTGTGCTGAAAGTCTACGACAGTTACCATCGAGAAAAATTATATCAAATTTCATGACTGTGTACCCTACTCAAGGTACGAAACATCAAATCAATTAACATGATGAAAAAAATTCTGGTTAGAATATTTTTTCATATAAATTGATCAATACACATAAAAGACAAGTTTCTGATTCAGTATATTTTAAAGATGTTACACATTTAAGCTTCCACTATGTGGCCAGTTGTTACATATTTGTCACGCTATTCAAAAAGGGATAATTTTCCCTTCAGCAAACTCCACAATTCTGATCTGACAGAGATGAAACTCAGTGGTAAACGGGGAACCGCAACACGTCACAGCGGAGAACATCCTCCTGCATATACCTGCTAGTTTTCTACTTGTTGTGCATTTACTTCTCTGTACAACCAATTTTAATCATTGTCACTGACACAGAGAGAGGTAATACTGGCTGGATTCCAGCGATGTGGTAGTCTGATCCCTGTTTCCCTTATCAGGCGAGAGGGCCCAATAGGTGACACTTGAGAATGCAGCAAAACTCTCAGACTTCTACGAGGAGACTATATCAGGGTGGGTATGGTCACCTTTAATTAATCTAGACCTAAAGTTGGGCAACAATGGTTCGGAGGAATGGCCGAACCTCTATCTTAATGAATATTGGCTTTTCATCTTCCTCTTGTTGCCGGTTTCGCTATCAAAATGTTCACTTATTAATTTATCGAGTTATATATAAGTTTAACGAAAATGAATAAATGAAAGTTTTCAATGGGTCTTTAGTAAATTATTGATGCATTTTAATGAGAGCAATGTTCTTTAGCTTATAAGTTACAACATGACTATAACTCATTTTTGCAAATTGTTATTAAGGTTGTACAGGAAGATTCCACCATTATTCTGGGCAATAGCATTCGCTTAGTTGATGGTCTGTCTGTCCATTCTCTTGTTAGCAAACGTTCATAACCCATTATCTCCGTTACTGTAGTTTCTACTCTTTGGATTTTACTGCCACTAACCTACAGCTTCAACTCAAATAAAGCCGATTCAAAGAAATAACTTTAAACTGGAGGGAACAAAAAGCAACCCTCGATGTTTTCTGTACAGCGCACTTTAAATTTGAAAATTTTCGAACAAGTTCAATTTTATGTGGCGGCTACAAGTATTGTACAAGTACCCAAAAGCCAATAAAGAAAACTAGATGGTGTTAGGATCTTATATCTAGTAGAGTTTTGAACTCAGATGTGGGCAGATTCAACTCCAGCAAGAGCATAAACAATTGTACTACTGTCATCACATAATAAGTTCTGTTCAGATAATTAGCCAATAACAAAATATAAATAAAGATTCACTGAAATAACTATAAATTAAGAGAGGGACCTATTACTGTATCTCAGAGGCCCAGTGCCCTATGGTCTAGGGACTTGCTCCAAAAGATACATTATACTACCAGGATGAGGTAAAATGTGTGAGTCGCTATCCCCTGTAAACTCTGATCATTTGAAAACTTATTACCTGGAGCTTATAGGAAAGTGGGGCTTCAAAAAATAGCAGATCCCTCTCTTCACATTTTTGTACACTCGTCAAAAATGTCAAATATCCAAAGATGCAGGAAACTGATCACATTCAGGAACAAAATTTACATAGTAAAAACTCATTTACAAAAGGTATTTAAAGCGCTTGCTTTACATGGATGGGCTTCTTAAGGTAATTTTATTCCCATCTTTGACTTTTTTTGCCGTACGAAATTCACTAAGGCTCATGTCCATGGTTTCGTGGAAGGGATCACTAGATTTAACAATAGCGAGTAAAGTAGTAATTTATGAAGGAATTACAATGTTGCAAAACTTGACAATCGTGTTGATTAGGCGATTTTGTAAGCGAAGTTTTGATTAACATGTTACTGTTTGTGACCTCTAATGTGATATTTTGGCGAAAAAGGAGAAATGTTTATCGTTTAATATGATCTAGAAACGGGAGAATTGGGCGACTATTTGCACGATTTAGGCGACAAGATTTAGGAGCAAATTGGCAATACCGACAAGGAAGAGAGGTTTCCACTCTGAATAGACCAATCAAGTGGCAGATGTTTACCTGAAGAGTAACTATTTGTAAACATACTCCGACACGTTTCGTGATATTACTATTACAAATTTAGTTGCGCGTGTCAGTTCCTATCGGAGCCAAAATCTCATCACAGGTAAAAGATTGTGTGGAGAATTTTATCAAGGTCACCACTTTGTAAGGTAGAATCTACAACCGCAGTTGAAGTTTAAAGAGCTGTGTAGAGTAAATAGCAAGGAATAAAAATCAGTGAAAAAAGCTGAGACGAGGAGAAATATTACTACTGGTTAAGTCAGGTAATAGACGACTGAAATAATGTATCTTCCTTTTCACTTACTTCTTACACAGTTACTAGGTTCCATTTGAGTAAAATCCAAGGAATGGAAGAGTTCAGTCGAATCATTTTCTTTTGGTTTGTATTTTCAACCGATCTTTGTGATTGGTGCTTTTCACATAATTTTGTACAATGGATTAAATACATTGTAGATTTTATGAGCTAATGGTAATCTGTATATGCTCCAAGATTTAAAATGTGGAAAATGGACTTGGATATAAAATTTTAGCCGGCGTTGACATGATAAATAGGGACTCCATACCGGAACTAACCTTGCAATAAACGTTTCTTACATTTAGCTGGTGGCGTCTCTAAATGGCACGATGCGTTATCTAACGTGTATTTGAAAATATGGATTCAATGATCTAGTGTTTACATATGTAATCGAGTTCTAGACCAAATATATCTTCCCTGATCTCTTATTCAGATGGTGCGATTTTAGGACAAAATAAAGGTTTTATTTACAAGACTATGAATTGTTCCAGAGAAATGTTTGTAAGCATGATGCTTGGGGATAAAGCTAAGATACGTTTGTGATGACTGACGGCTTAAGTATGAAAACATCAACATAGCGGTAAAGTGTTGCCTGCAGATCAGCAACTTTGTGATGTCTATTAAATACCGTCATATTTGATTTTCAGGAAATAAAAAAATGACACCCCTTCGCATGTCCTCATAAATCATTATAACAGCTGAATCTTGTATTGTCCTTGGGTTTACAAATGACAGCGGATGTTATCATGTTTTGTTTGTTGTTGTGGGGTTTGTTTTTCTCTTGGGGGCGGCGGGGGTTGGCTTCACCTAAGGTTAAAGTACAAATAGTGTCTACTTTACTTTGTTGCAAAGTTACTATTGTATGAAGGAGAGTCGAGTGCCTTAGATAAAAAGTATGCATACGGGTGCTCTTCTCTTTGCTTGAGCCACTAAAAGAGCCCACCTTTCAATTTGTTCATAAAGCTGTTAAAGGTTTTCAACTGTTTTTAGACCAGTAGGAAACTCGTTGCAGATATTAGGTCCTTTGTATGAATTACCCTTTTCCCACCTAATGTGTTTTATGGTGATGGGGCATGCCGCCTATTTTTATAGCTATTTTTACTGCAAATAATATCTCCGTCATATCTAAAGGGTCATTTTTGAGAACGGCTGTTGCAATAAATTGCACTACTGATTCCTTTGTTGGTCGTCAATTTTTGCTTAATACCTACGTGAGCTCTGTTTTTAAAATTCAGGCAGATCTGAACTCACTGATTTGGGGCGGTTTGACTTGAAGGTACCTTAGCAAACAGAGGTTTAACATATAAGCATTACCTCTGACTTTGTCCGCAGCAGTGGAAGCGAACGATGGCGTCCAAGCTACCTTTACGTATCCCAGGCAACACAGGGGTCGTTGGCTACTGTATTTTTAATTCTTAAACAGCAACAGGAGTCTCCATGAGAAATCCATACGCAAGCATTTTCATCCCCGAGTCACCTTTTCAAATACTTACCGGCTACTACGTCCTTAAAGGTAGTCAAGTAATAACATTTTCTCCCCCTCCCTTGGTGTGAGATCATCCGAGTTGTGCTTGCAACATCTTTTAACAGTCTATGTTTACCCCTTTCTCAAATATACCCCATCAGCTCCATTTCTCTATCGACAATGTTTAGAATATTATGATTATTCTACATTTTGAGACTTTCCTTATGACTTTCTTCTTTTCATACTTCAAAACCTCGTAGAAGTTTGCAACGCCTGCAGTTTTTATCCTCTTTAAGAGCACAGAAATTTCCAAGTAGATTACTTCCGACAGCAGAATGAAGTAAAAGTGGAAGAGTTTAAGGTAACCACAATCCTACATTAAAACCCTAATTTTCCTTTACTCTTTTACAATCGATACTTGAAAAGGATGATAAACGTTACCGTCACCAGAGCTGGGAGCCACTGCAAGGGAAGATATCACTCTTCAGTCTTGAGTTAGTGTTGAAGGTAACCAAAAATATGAGAGCTTAATAAGTAGCAAATATTAACTACAGTGTTACTCTGTAACAAGTGGTTTTTTTTAAATTCATACGAGTCATACTCAGCGAGAAGGGGGGGAATGCCGATGAAAAGTATGTAAAAATGGTAGACCTCGACCACATAAATATATAATTTAAAAGTCGTTGTAAACTATTTCTTGACTTCTGTTCTTGAGAATCTATTTCTACAATTTCTTGTTCCGGCACCCATTCCTCTATGCTTCTTTAAGAAAGAAGAAAGTATTTAACATGAGGAAAACACAATGAATATTTCTTTCTCCACTAGTACCATAATCCACATCCAAGTAAAACTGCCTTTGCCAAATAGATCTTTGGCAGACTTATCATTTAAAAACTCAAATGTTAATAGTGGTGTTGGAGACCGTGATTCACCAATAATGTCAAGTTGTTTCAACGCAGTGATTTTCAACGTGGGGTAAGAGAACACCAAGGGGGCATCCCGGCGGTTCCAAAGGGGGCGTAATGAATCTAGCCCTTTGTGGGGATACCTGCACAGTTTGCTGTTACTCCGAATCCGGAAGACACTGCGATTGGTTTTAAATACACGAGCACAGCTCAAATAGAAAAGGCTGATGAAGAAGAGAGATACGATATTCAAATTTTAGATTGCAAACTGTTTTTGGAGTCCTGGAACCTTGGCACCTATGTTTCATGAAAACACCATAATTCGTGAAGAGACGCCTTATTTGCGGCTGGGAACGCCCTGTTCTGGGCACGTAGTGCTTGGCTTATTATTCAGAGGTCACGTGGTTAAAAAAAGGTCTAGAGCCTATTATTGAAGGTGATGAACAGGTTTCGTGGTATGTTTTACACTATTAGTTGTATAATAATATTTTTATTTTGGTTTTTTTATGTACTAGAGAAATAGAGAAGTATGTGACCAACGGGATACACTTTTTGATGGAATCAAAAACACTTTTTAGGTTTTTTTTCTTTTGTTTTTTAAATTCTTTATTCAAAACAAGGCAGGGTTGCCCCTTTAAGGTACTGAGTTACTTTGAAAGAAGTAGAAACAAAGAGTAAACAGAAAAATAGATGTAACTAAAGACAAAAAAGATTTCAAGGTAGATGGCAATTGACATTAGATTTAAAAGTGTAAAGATGATAAGTAGGAGGAAGGCAGTCTGAAGACAGAGAGTTCCAGACCTTTGCAGTCCTATGGAAGAAACTGTTAGCATACAAGTTTCTGTTTGTTTTAGGAACACAAACAGATAATTCATGCAGAGATTCAACATAACATACTGAGTAGACCTTGACATCATAATTTAAAGAGGAACCAACTCAACCAGGTTAGTTGTTCCTTTTGGATGCCTCACTTGAAAACATCCTCGGGTAATTGGACGCCTCCTCTTTAAATATTAAGATATTATTATTATAATTATTATTATTGTTATTGAAGGAATATTTACAGAAAGTTAATGTTTCATTGACATGATGGACACTTTGAAAATCGACAATTCACATTATCTTGTAAAAAAGATGATAGGTTGTGCAATACGCACTACCTATTATATATTTTGCAGAAGAGACAAGGACTGGCCCAATCCTGAACTGTTGATTTGGTAACTTGAGTAATTGTTAGTTAAGTTGTTAGATTATTATTGTACTATTTTCACTTGCTGTTGTCTTTGTTATTTCGTTACTAAGGTCAAGGTATGTATCATAGGTATGGATATGCCTATCATTTGAGAGTATCCGGCTGTATTGTTTTTCCTTTACCAAGAAATAAATGAGTTTGAAAAAAAATAATATCTTGTAATAGTATCAACTTTAGCACCTGCTTTTTCTTGAATACCTATCTTCAAAGGTCAGGCTCATCTTACTATCTCCAGCCTCACCACTGTCATTGTCATGATCATCATCATGACCACAATTACCACGACCATGATAATCGTAACCACCATTGGCAGTGGCATTGAAAACTTTAATGCCACCACCATCATTGCTATCATCATCACGTGGGTCATAATTATCATCATGACAAATATAGCATTATCATAGCCATGTTCATCATTATGTTCATTGTCACCTTTGCCATTATAATAATCAACATCATCACACTTATAATTATTACACTTATTGTTTCCTATACCATTATCACGGCAGTTTCCCTTAGACTACTGAACACCATACGACCCATCTATTACCACTTCATAAGCTAGATATTATATTTGTTGCGTCAAGTTGCTAGTGTAGATCTGCTTCACTTATCTAGCTTGCCAATATGTAAGAAGCCCGTGGCAAGAATGAGGGTGGACAAGCTTCAATACCATTATCGTTTGCCTGATGACATGGTCACCAGCCGTGCAACAATCGTATAGAGCCAAAAAGGACGCACCGTCGCACCATCACATAAATGATAAATTCCTTTATTCTTAGGATTGTTTATCGTAGGGATGAACGACACGTTTCATAACGTGAGGCATGGCAACATGTCAATTAAAAACATGACGGAAAAATTCTAAGGCGTAATCAATGGCACTTACCTATCGTGGTTAAAATAGATCCTGCGAAGAAGCAAGACTCGTAGTAATCCCATTTATACGGATCTATCAAAGCACCAGATTGTCTTATTGCTAGTGTCAAGTCATTGAAGTATTCCTCGTTCTCTTTCTCCGTGAGGTTAAAACGAAGTTTTAGTTTGCTTCGAAGAACGTGTAGCTCTCTTTTTGTCGATAGTATGGTTTTGGCATTGTCAGACTCTAGTACTTTGAATATATAACCTCCTCCAAAAAAATAGATACAGAATAAGATCCCATATTTTAGCAGCATGTTTCGTACTTTAAATCCCTTACTCTGTGAACTTCGGTATTCACGATTCTATAGGATATGTCTTTATTAACAGCAATAAATTACTTTAACCTGCTCCAAAGATGACTGTTTCAACATTAATGTTTTCAGACCATCGAAGTACTTTTGATTGAAGTTACGTGTTGATTATTACTAGTGCGGCAAAGGTTCTGCAGACAAAGAATAAATTTCTATTCAAATTCCATAAAACCTGTAAATATCCATGCGCTACATCCCTTAATCGATACTGAGAATAGTTCTCCGGCCGACGTATACGACTGTTACCACAGATGAAGCGAAGCCGTCTATCTGATGTAACCAAAATTAACTTCCAGATCAGACAATATTCACGTCTTGCGTTATCTTATAGGACCACGCACTGCAACATATTCATCGATATCAGACTTCCTTCATTTTCCAGCGAACTAATTAATGGTGAATCATACACGTCTTTTGCAGTACAAAAGACCAAATCGTTCCCAAGAGTATCGTTTGCAGCATCTGTCAATCCTTTCTGCTCTTTAGCGGGTGAATATTCTGTATTGGCTCCTTAGTTCAATGAATATTGCTTCGAAAGTTGAGGTCATGCAGTTAGCAAGCATACTTCCCAAAAAGGCAGCTGTTTTTATAGCTTTGACGAAACAGCTACTATCAGTACTGATAAACATAAGACAAGTCTTATCAACTCGAAGAGGATCACAAAAGAATTGTGAAAAGTTTGGGCTTTAAGTGACCTGTGTGTCACCAGAATGAAAATTATGAAGCTGACCTTCAAGATTACTGAATTTTCCGTTACTCTGAGTATCTATGTGGTTAATACACTTAGTTCCACCTTTCGGATCTTGACTCCAAACATGGCATTTCTCTACTATGGCCATCGCCATTCATGAAAAGGTACAATTGTAATGACCGTTTCAACTTGCAGACGCAAACATATACTTAGATAGCAACATGAAAGTTGTTATAGAAGCTTACCGTAGAAGACAATCCTGAATGAGGTAACATCTGCAATCGACCCTCTATGTATCAAAACCTACCATTGAATTCGTTCGAATTTCACATGGCCACCAGCTGATGCTAATAAGGATTTGAGCCCAGTCAACAGCAATTATATTTCCTTTGAATGGACTGGGAGTATGAAACAATAAATAACCACCCCCTTTTGATATCCCTCTACTGCCGCACATACAATCAAGAAAGGAAATGTGCACTTATCTTCTTTTTATTATTGATGTAGATTTTAGAAGATTTTAGAATGTGTAGTCAGACATTCAGCAAAACACAAACGAAGTTATGATTATGATAAATCTTGAAACAGCAACTATCAGGTATGATTGTTATCAAACTTGCGTGCTTTTTGGACAACAAACAAATTTGCGTAAGAATAAAGCTAGCCATATGTTAAACATTATCAATGTATATAATAGTAAAATCAATAAACAAAAGAATGCCCTCTGGTATCATGTTTCACACGAGAAGTCAGACAGACGAAAGACTGACTGGTCCCGCTATCAACAAAACAAAGATGAAAATGACTGTAAAGTAAAAGAAAAGTGGAAAAAGCCATCTATAAGATCCAATAAGGAACTTTATATGTGAGCCATTGTTGTGTCTCGACCGCCCTGCCTTAATGCTGTGCTGCCTCTCGTATCTTTGTCTTCACCTCTTGGTACGAAGAGGAAAGGAAAATACCTTTTCTTGTTGTTAAAATTTAAGACCTTTTTTCAAAGATCTTAGTACAATCATAAGTTCATATGAAGGAATTTCAATTGATAACTTCGAAAAATACTTGACAAAATAGAAGAGAATATAATAACAACAGGAACAATTCTCTATTGTCATCAAGTTATTAAATATATAAATGTGTTAATTAGATGAGTGTAAAAGAGACACGAGAGGTATTAACATTGACTGCGTGGAAAATAGCACGATTCTATTGCCTGTTGGAAAATTGTACATACAGGCCTCTTCCAAGCTGAAGCCATGCAGCTGGTGGCAAGGAGGATGTAGAATTTTGACTGGTCAGAAATATAATTAGCAGAGGTTAGATCAACTTTCCATTAGAGAGCTCTTTACATAATCAAGTCACATCCAACGTTGCACTGAAATTCCTATCCAGAGCGTAACTCCAATGTCTCACTAGAGTGCTTAGGCCTACCCCCGTCAAAAGGATCACGCAAGGAATTAAGGTGAAACTTAATATTTTCTGTACTTAACAAACTCGAAGACTCTCTGTGGTGTAAGTGGTATGACTCAGAGGTCTTAAAAATCATGGTTAACAAAAACAGTTAGTTTAGCTCCTTCACGACATCTACGGTACTGTTTCTCCCTGGAGAGGCACTTGATGCTCACAGAGTTGGGCACAGTACCGTTAACAATAAAAGCACAGTATCAACTTGATATGGCGACCCCTGGGATGAAGTACCGCAGTGTACAACCTTCGCATTTGGTGCAGTGGGAATAAATGTTGTCGGCTCAAATCAAATCAAGAGGACATAATGTTCAAGAAGGAGAATAAAATCTTTACGTATTTTTCACACTTCCATTTATTAGTACGTTTCTATTAGCATGGACTGATGGAGATACTTAACTTCTTTGGGGAGAGGTGCGGTTAAATTCTATTTTATGCAAGAACCCTTTCCAACCTCTTTTACGATTTTTCAAAAGTTTTGAGTTCATGTGAAGAAGGCAGTGCAAATTTTCGTGCCAACTCTTGTTTACATCGTTTTACTCGGTTTTGTTGATTACCCTGCACCTGGTTGAATATCCTTGAGGGAAAAGAAGTTATTAAAATGACCGTTATTCACATTGTGCTTGTAGATTATAAAACTAGTTCATCAACAGTCTTCCAAAAAGGTTTTAAGTGAAATGGAGCAACCAGTCAAGGTCGTAAGGATGCAATTTTACAAACATATCTTTATGCATACCAGTTACTAGTAGTCCAGTTAGCAATATCTGGCACATCTGACCTTGGCTTCAAATATTTTCTCCACATCTTCACCTACCCCTTCAAATGTCTGTCAGGAACGCCGTTGCAAGGTTTCTAGTTGAGATATTCAGTGTCACCTCTGTAAACAATTTTACTCCTCTTTTTCCAACACCTAAGCAACACCTACGCCACAAATGAGCCTCTAAAAGAGAGCAACTTTAATATGTTCAAACCAAAACCAATATTTTATAATGCTTATAAAAAGCGTGTCTCTTTATACTAATGCATCACATATATCTTAGGCTATTGAGTCAAGAAAAAATAAAGCAACTTTAGGCAACATTGGAACATCACATATATTGTAAGCAGCTTGATAATATTTAGGAATCAAGCCAACTCCAGGGTTAAACCCACAGACGGAAATTGTTTACAAAGTACGACGTGACAAAGCATCCGAGGCGTCATTCTATGTAATATATACAGTGTAACCTGGTAGTAATTATTTACTTCTTAACTTTCCGCAAAAAGTGATAATGTACATAAAAATGAGAAGATGGACAAAAATTGAGATAGATTTATTGTCAAAAACTTAACTATCATATTTTCAAAATCGCTTTAAACAACGGATTCAGTCTTGGGCAGACACCGGTTATTATCGTAACTTTAAGGAGTGAAGTTTATCGTAACTCGGTAGTAAAATTACGTTGTCAGACAATTTTCATGCAAGTTGACTGAGGTGCTATGAGTTTTGGACCATCAAAAGAAAACATTTTAGCTGAAATTCATAATTCAAAGGTTTTAAGGACAATTTTCGTCCAATTTTGTTCTCTAGTTTTATCAAGTAAACTCCCCTTTATAGGACACTACGTACGTGCGGAGACCATCTTTGCTCTAAAAAGGAAATAGAATCCTTAAGGCCAGCTTCAGTTTACTTCGCACTGGCCATTTGCTTTAAAAATAAAAACTGCTACGGAATTAGCAGCCATTGAAACAATTTCTCTCGAGAATGCGAAGGAGAAACATTATGAATATTGTTACCTCTAAAGGCATTGTCGATATTCTATTTAATTACGGTGATAATAGAAACAATTCCAGTATTTTGATTACCTCAAAATATACTTTCACTGTTTCCATGGATCTCTCTTTGTGTTGGATAAAATAAATACGTGCTATATCGAAGGTACAGAAACCACAATTTCCCAGTATACTCAACGAGAACAAACAGACTTATGCACAGCCCTTTTGGAGCCTGCTGTTTGACTACACCTTTTTGCACAGCTTCGTATTTATTCTTTTTCCTCTCTTCTAGATATCGGTTCCATCTTACCACCAATTGAGAAACGATTGCAGGAAAGCCTTCCCTTTCCCACGACCGCACACTGATTGGCAATATGCACATCTTTGTAGTCATGCTGGAGAAATAGATATCATTAAATTGTAAGTACTTTTCAACAACGTTAACAGGCTGGTATAACAGAACGTATGGGCGTTTAACCACGGACGATAGTGATAATTGTTTTTCGTTAGTTCTCGACGCACAGCCTGATAACGACGTCTATTTGATTGAGAGAGCAGCTGCTGTCGGATACGCAAAGTGTGTCCAGCAGCAGGTATGCTTGTAATTTGTAGAATGGAAGAGGGAAAGCCTGGGCCCAGCTGTCTACTTGCTTCCTTCGAAAACTGTTCGGGGTTCGACACCATTACTGAAATGCTTTGAGAACTTCTTTTGACCTTGGTAAAGGCTCATTTAGTTCATGCTAGGAAGGCATTAAGCTAGCCTGCTTGTACACAAAACTACTTCAGCGCACAGCCACAGTGAAGGTAGAAAGGGCGTTTTCCGTGGCAGAGAGTCCGACTTCAATGGTTCTTGGTTTGGGGGGTGTAGCCCCTAGGAGCTCCAAAAGTCGCGTTTTGAAGGGCCCGAATTACCTAATTTTGATATCAAGCTTATCTTTTCTGCCTATGTTGGCGAAAAATTGCTCACTTTCACTATGTAGGTACCTGCAAAAATCAATGGACGAAAAAAAATCCAACACCTAAAAATCCAGTTGAGGAATCTTCTCAAATCGATTTCCGATTAGGGCAAAATGGTCATTTTGATATAAAGAGGGCATAGTCGATATCCGAAAGATCAAGAGGGCACCGATGGTACACTAAATTTCAACGCTTGCTGGTAAACGTTGATAAAGTAGAAAGAAAGAGCGCTGACTGTGCCTAGAAAACTTAAATAAAGCGAGTATAGCTTGAAGATACTGTATTAAATAGAACATATGACTTGCACTATAAGGCTTGGTGTGCATAGGTAACTCAATAGGAAGATCCAATTTCATAAAAATGGAAAAAACGTGCCATGTAGTGAAGTTGAAGATCCGAGGGCTTTGATGGAAGATTGTGACAAATGGAGAGCGAGATAGAGTGTCTGATTGGTGCGGGCAACTAGCCCGGCCGCGTAACTGCCCTGACTGGGTAAGCAGCCCGCTCGGGTAACTATCATGACCGAGTAAGGTAAGTAAAGACACACATAAGTATGACCTTTTTAGTGTTTAGTGGGCTGCGGCTTGCTACATTGTGCTGGAAATCTGTGAAAAGAAATGGGGGAAGTACAAGTGACTGTATTGTGCCCTGACATTAAATCATTAGTACTCTTGTTCCGCCAACAAACACATATCACACACACAATGTGTATTAACCCATACTAGTTCTACTACGTATCTTTTAGAACCAATGGCCACTCTTTAACCAACTGTTATGAAACTCTTGAGCAGCAGAAAACAGTTCAGGTAATGCTGGGTAGATGAAAGAAACAACGGTAACAAGAGATCCACTTGACTGTTTTCATTGCAGATTATGTCGGAAGATATTCTGCGATCTGCAAACAATGTGTTCTTACCGAAAACATGGGCCTCCGCAGAGGAAAGAGCAAGAGGATGTATTACTTATCATCCATCATTAACAATGTTAGTGAGAAATGTCTACACTTCCTATACTTTATCTTCCAAGATAGTTTGTTCCCCCATTCCTGGAAATTATCCTGCGAGCATTGACGCATGCAGCATCGATCTACTAAGTGACAATCTATAAATAATATGATGTGTACTTAGTTTTCACCTAGCTAAACACTGTTTACAAAGGTTTATTATTATTCCATAAATATCTGCTAAGTTACATCAGAGGAAATAAAACTAAGGGTTTCTTACCAAAGCCACTACACAATTTCGTTGAGTCAAGGATTCGTTGGTACCAAATGCTTTCGCAAGACTCTTGTCAGAGCGATTGTCCACATGGAAACAAGAACGCTTTCCAAAAGACCACTTCGGCTTAAACTGGCGAAATCTGACTTAAATTAGGTGGGAGAGAGGGAGGAGGAGTAACCTACAATGTAATACATTAAACATCTATTCCTGGAGTTCGATGATAACGACGTTCCCAAACTGAATCTCTTGTAAACAGGCTTCTTTTTGACCACGTTGTGCAGTACGTTGAACATAATTATTTCAGAGCTGCGCATATCATAAAAGATCATTGAATCCCGTTTAGAAGAATTTCGCCCTCTCACTCCCCCCTCCCCCTCAATAACACCTTGAAATGTTTAGTAACTGCCTTAACAGTCAATACAGACGTAAGCGATGTATAAGTTCTACATGCACGTATTATTGTAGTGACTTCGATAAGGACAAATGACACCTAAAATTTTCCCCTCTCGTTATGAAGGGACCGAAAAGTTTGGTGACAGAGCGCCGGAATTGCCGCAACGAAGGCCGAGGGTCTGATTCTCATTCTTCAATCATCACACATCCTTGCAACGTTTTACCATAATGGCTTTCAACGTTTAACTGAAGTGCCTATACAGCTACGTCAATCGCAAATGGATAACGTGAGTCCTTTAAAATTATTTGGTAGGTTAGGTACAACCTTTTAATAGTATCTATACATGAAATGCTACATTATCTTCATCTATATACAATGACTGAAAGGATATATTTACAATCCATGTGGCAACTAATTATAAGAATCTACACCTAAATAATTGATTGGCAGAGTGAAATTGTTAAGTAGAAACTTCCTACGAGAATAATTTCTTAAATTCCCTTCGAGACCAGACAAACATGTCATTATTACATTTCTGTGATAAATGAATAGAGAACATGTGAGTACTTAATACATAAAACGAGGGTCTCGAAAAAAATCCACCATACAAATAATTCCAAGACAAGCCTTAGTTGAGGGCACCAACTGTCCTAACCGAAATGACACAATTATCCTAACCGTTCCCAGCGCAGCGTATGTATACGCAATAGTTACTTACACATACACCAAGTTAACATGAGTATGTAAACAGACTTTTTTGCATACGTCTTTTACTGTGAATTTAAAAATTTTAGTTTTTGTAAAAACACTACCAGGATGAGAAACATCTATTTTATTGTGTTTCATGCTTGTTTTATTGGGTTTTATGTTTGTTTCATAAGGTTTCAAGTTCCTTCATCGTGTAGAAGGGTCCTTGAGGCCATCGTAAGCCCAAACATTGAGAAATTTTGGCTAAGACAATATTAGTTTGCCAGACATAAACCTCTTGGGGAGCACATATTAAGGGGTTCTTCCGTAACAGCATACGATTAGCATAAGATGAACGGATTTGAAAGTTTTACAAAGATGCTAGAGAAATACAAAAGATGTGCACCAGCGAGAGTCAAATGCGGAGAACGTTAATTCTTCGAGCTTTGCTAAACCCTGGTTATAACACAATTTTCTAGTATCTTTGCAAAATCTTTTCATTTCAAATCCTCTCTTCCTTAGCTCTCCCATGGTCAACTCACATGCCACACAGAAGTTGGTTTCCAAATCGTTCTAGATCTGGCTGTCGATGTCCCCCTGGTTGAGGGTTGGGAATTTAATGCGGCATATGTGTTCATCGTAGTTCAGATGGTAGAGAACACGTTCTATCATTCTTCATTGCCCCAAAATGGACGAATTACAACATCGTTCATAAAAATGCACACCAACTGACATGTGAAATAATGACTGCTTAAGACAAAACAAAATTATAAACATTGCCACACTATGCTTTGACTATATTTGAGTCAAACCTGGGTTAAAATCGGGCTAAACCTATTGAGAATGCAAACTCGATTCGACACCAAAGGAGCGCAGGGGAAGCGGAGGACTTTTACATTATCGAAATTGAAACGTACGTTCCACCTTTCACTCGAATTCAACCTCTATTATGAACTCCACTCTGTACTATACCTCATCGTGCCATGGTGTCAGCCAGCGCCAGTTTAAGTCTCCTTTCCGGAGCAACATAGTCAGATGTTGTTACTGTACACTGCAGGCCGCACTGGTCACTTTGCCGTCATGCTGCCGTTTTGCTTTCTCTGTCGTTAGGATTACTGCTGCTGCGGCCTTGAACCGCACCTGGTCCGCTCTGTCCGCACCTGTTAAAATTTTATCGATTTTATCAACCTGAAAATGAACGAGAAAGGAATATTGTTAACAAAAGGCAAATCAGGCATCTGACAAACACCAATTTTCCGATGATCGAATCTTCTACCCCTGTCCCAATCACTTAAGTATTGGGAAAAAATGACATGCCTACATAAAAGTTTCTGGAGTGTTCTATTCAGAGATACCGTCCCTTAGACACATTATCAACTATATGACTCCATGTAAACATCTTTGCTTCAATAAGATTTGTTTCTTGGTATATTGACTGATCTTGCAGATTAGTCGATTTTTCATCAACTTCTACAGTCAACTAGTCAAATAACAAATCTTGCAAATCGGAATTCCTTTTTAACTAGACAATGTTCGTTAAAATAAGGAAAAACTAAAATAAATCAGGGCAAAAGAGATCTTTCAGAATAAGGAACAAAATGTAAACCACTGTCTTAGCTTTCAACAAATCGGCTATTGAATAACAGGGAGCCGAGGTGGACGTTAAATGCGAGACCAAAAAATATAATTGCGATTTGCTCCACATAGAGTCTAGTTCATGATTCCCAAAGTAAATAAACTATTGCCAAAGCATCAGTCCAACCAAGATTTTTTTAATGAAATTAACGTTTTTCAACGAAGAATAGTAAACTAAAGTAAT
Source organism: Carybdea cf. marsupialis auct. non (Linnaeus, 1758) (assembly GCA_010016065.2). NCBI lineage: Eukaryota > Metazoa > Cnidaria > Cubozoa > Carybdeida > Carybdeidae > Carybdea > Carybdea cf. marsupialis auct. non (Linnaeus, 1758). The sequence continues at coordinate 9,745 of JAAAKL020000822.1, read as the reverse complement.
GGATTCATAAATAGTTTGCCAGAAAAATAATTTTTTTCTCTAAACCAAAATAATTGACAGACCATCAAATGTCCACACACCAAATATTACACTTCAAGAGGTTGTCCACCTCCGAGTAATGAACGGTCATACCTGCAAATGGTCTTAAAAACACTGTCAATATTGCTCATTTGCTCATGTTAACAACTGTGTTTAAATACGCTTTTGATAATAATATTTGAAACTTTAAAAGATCGTATTTCCACTTACGTTCAACATATGGTTCTCACATTTTGATTGGCTAACTTTATCAGTGCGAAAAATACAGTGATGCTAAAATTATGTCGAATTTATGATTGACATAAAATACTTGAATAGGAAATGAAAGAATGTCAGCAGGGGGTTTCCGTTTTAATTGACAACTTAACAAACCCATTTGTTGCTAATTTCTGACTGATGGCAGGTTATTGTTCATAACTAGTCCCATGGTAGCATAACGTTTCTTCCGTGAAGGCTTTTAGCAGAGAATGAGTCAAAAATCAGAGTAAGCAATTATGAACGTAAAGCCTACGCACAGAATCCCCAACACAATGAGAAGCTTCCCTTGACGACGTCAAGAGTTTAATGATAGCGAAGAAAGTTCCTTTTGCAAAATACATTGCTTACATCATAACATCGACGTCTCTTCAAAACCTGGAAAATGTGTCCTTTACGTAGAAAACTTCTTGAGTTGGATGAATGACTTAAAATGTAACCTATTATCTTGATACCCTGCTTGGAATCCACAAAAGTTTAGATACAAACATACGTTGAGGAAAATATCACCCTCTGTCGACAAGAATTAGATATAATTCTCGACGCTTGTCATAAATAGGGAGATAATAGACTTCAGATATCTAATTAAAGTGCAGTTATTTGTTGAGGTAAAGTGTGTTTTATGAGCACAACGTATTTCATATAAGTTGCAATCTGAACTTTGGTACTACTGCAATTCGAGAGCTTTAAATAAAGCTTGAAATACACTAGAGATACAGAAAATATATGACAACTGGGCTGTCAACCCGTCATCTATGCATTCGATGGCTCTTTGAGGACAATTTGGCATTTTTCGCCCTGGGACCATCTATTCATTAGTAACCAGATGGGGTGTTTGATGCATCTAGAGCTAATCGATTATTGAAGTGCAAAGAATAATCTTACTGAAGATTGAAAACGGGCAGAACTTTACACTGATGCATTGTAAAGATGCTGCTGTAAAAACATTAAAAAAATACTAGTCCGACAGCAATTGAAAGATGAAAGTGTTATGCAGATGAAAGAATATGAGGAGGTTGGATATTATGAAAATAGAGAAAATCAAAGAAGGCGATTCAAGATATAGAAAATGGTAACAGGAACAATTGCAGTGAAAGACCATGCAACACAGGACACAGGAGACGTAATGGCATCAAAAGAATAAGAAGGAGAAGAAGAGGAACAAGTGGCACTGCAGAAAAAAGGGACGAAGAAGTGGCACTGCAGAAAAAAGGGAAGAACAAGTGGCACTGAAGAAAAAAAGGGAAGAAGTGGCACTGCAGAAGAAAGGGGAGAAGAAGTGATACTGCAGAAGAACGGAAAGAAGAAGTGGCACTGCAGTTAAAAGGGAAGAACAAGTGGCATTGCAGAAGAAAAAGAAGAAGTAGCATTGCAGAATAAAGGAAAGAACAAGTGGCACTGCAGAAGAAACGGAAGAACAAGTGGTACTGCAGAAGAAAGGGAAGAGGAAGTGGCACTGCAGAAAAAAGAGAAGAAGAAGTGGCACTGCAGAAGAAAGGGAAAAAGAAGTGACACTGTCGAAGAAAGGGAAGAACAAGTGGTACTGTCAATCAAAAAGGGAAGAAGTGACACTGCAGAAGAAAGAGAGGAAGAAGTGGCACTGCAGTTAAAAGGGAAGAACAAGTGGCATTGCAGAAGAAAAAGAAGAAGTAGCATTGCAGAAGAAAGGAAAGAACAAGTGGCACTGCACAAGAAACGGAAGAACAAGTGGTACTGCAGAAGAAAGGGAAGAGGAAGTGGTACTGTCAAAGAAAGGGAAGAACAAGTGGCACTGCAGAAGAAAGGGAAGAACAAGTGGCACTGCAGAAGAAAGGGAAGAACAATTGGCACTGCAGAAGAAAGGGAAGAACAAGTGGCACTGAAGAAGAATGGGACGAACAAGTGGGACTGCAGAAAAAGGGAAGGAGAGGTGGCACTGCAGAAGAAAGGGAAGAACAAGTGGCACTGCCGAAGAAAGGGAAGAACAAGTGGTACTGTCGAAGAAAGGGAAGAAGAAGTGGTACTGTCGAAGAAAGGGAAGAAGAAGTGGCACTGCAGAAGGAAGGGAAAAAGAAGTGGCACTGCAGAAGAAAGGGAAAAAGAAGTGGCACTGCCGAAGAATGGGAAGAAGTTCTTCAGAAGCAAAATAAGAGGAGACATGGCAAAAGAAGAGACAAAAAGAAAATGTTCTACATAAGAAAAGAAAGAAGACGAGACAATGCAACAGAAGAAGACAAAGTTCTGCGGAAGCAAAGGACGACATCAAGGAGGGCTCTTGCTCTACGGCGATAGGGATATACAACGAGTGGATAGGAAGGTTGACTGGATATCTGTGTCTATGTCAATTCCTTGGAAGAGCAAGTTATCATGTTAGGAAAACATCTCAGATACAAGTTCCGGGTCTGACTTCCAAGTACGAGTCTGATTAATGAAATTGCTCCGGTTTTAAAGACATTTGGGATGTCACTACTTCGTTTTACGATTTCCATAACGACCTGAAAATCGAAAGCATCACTCTGGTACGGATTGTATTCTGCCAGGTTTCAATGAAACTCTTTAGTTAGTATACATGTATTTCTTCCCATATCAATATAGACCTGATCGCAGCCCCTTTGTACAAGTACTAGCGCATGTCTTTGAAGGCTTTTCTATCAATATTCGACATCACGCATACTCCTTTGACGGGTGACCCAAAATCGAAAAATAGCAGCAAGTGAAACCGAAAAACGCCTTGTTTAATCTTATCCTCTGCTTGGTTAGTTCCGAGATTTTTATCAACTTAGAGTTTCTATTTGCTTTTCGATTTCTGCTCCAAGGCAAGTTTACAATAGCCCACTGAGCTTAAAACCTATCCACCGATTGCCAACAAAAGTTTCCAATAACGAGGGCGCATGAATCACTGATGATATCCATGATAAATTCCTGCTGTGCTGTTTGTAATCTGGAGTGTCTTTGTTAGCTCATTCTCTCGGTTTACACCTGGGGATTGTATTATGCGATAACCATCATATACACACGACTAAATAAGGAAGCCATAGGTTGTCCCTTTCGATCGACAATAGCCGGACTGATATATCAAATCGGTATTCAAACGTACAGAGGAAAGCCTAGTTAGTTAAAAAAGATTACGCTCTACCCATGGGTGATAAGGATGTAGGGCGAGGATGTAGGAGGAAAGTAGGGGGTTTCGTCGAAAAATTGTTCCTTATCTACTGTCCCAAACTTATCAATAGAATGCTAGGAGAGGGTAAATGAGTCCGGTTCATTGCATTGACAACTGCGATTCTGGAAACAAAGGGAACTGTTTATGGTGCAGAAATCAGTGTAAATGAAAACCACGTTATACGAGATCGGATGCATTTAGGAGCAGATCCATTTGGATCCGCACTCGTTTTTGCAGGCGTTTACACGGGTACGGATCCAAAATTGACATGCGTTTGGACGAGATCGGATCCATTAGGATCCGCTGCAAAGCGCATACGCGGAGAATCTTATAAAACTTTTGGCGGCACGATTACACAAGATACTCAGCTGCACTGTTGATCATAGCTGTTGTTTAGTTCCTTCTTTTCAACAAGAGTAAGTTGTCACAAGGAATATACCTCATACTTGAAACTTTGTAACCTTAATTTCGACCAGAGCCCATCTGGATCCGATCCCAAGCGTTTACACGAGACCTGTCTGGTACCAGAGCCAAACAAGACCAGTTTTGAAAGAGATCCCAAACGGGTACGGATAGCAGATCCAAATGGGATCGGGATTTGGGTACGGATCCACTCGGATCCGCTCTCGTGTAGATGCGGTCGAAGTGTAGCTCTAGCAAACCATGGGCGGAGGACCAGCCAAATGATACAGTACAAGGGGACAGAATAGGATCCATATTGTTATTAAGGGCTAAGTGTATGCAGCGGTAAATATATTCTCTTTTAACTCCAAGAAGATTCAAAAAGTGTTACAATAATTTCCATAATACATTTACAGCGTGTCATTACACTGCCAAGCAACTAGTAGTATGACCTACAACGGCACCATCTCAACTTTCTTGTTGAAAGTTTACCATTCACCCCTACAGCTCAACGCTCATCTATTGCTCTAGTACAGGGCTTATCATCGTGCAGCCAGTGACGTTTGAAGGAACTTGAGCTTCCCGCTAGTGGATAGTTGAACACCACAATATCCCTTCCATGGTTAAACATTTAAGACATTCTGACGTCCTCCGTTATGCAAACAAAAAAACTGCTTAAGTGGGTAAATAGAATTTGTCCTGGATTTGAAGTAATTTTCTAAGAACACCTTCAAATAACAATGCGGAGGGAAAGTGATGACGTCACAAATCAAAAGTTTTGGAAACAGGACGATTTGAGTCCAGACATCTAAAGGCAACCCTATAATAGGCTGTTTCTCAAAATACCACACATGTAGTGTATATAGTGTTTAAACTACAGCCATTTAAATTAAAAAAAATCTCTGGTCAAAACTTTTTCAATTTTCCTTGGATCCTTACGTTAGGATACAGTACAAATAACAAGGTTTTGTTAGAGAGATTTAAAACTTTGAAAGCTGATATCTTGGTGTTAGAAAAGGGCATCACTTTCAATTTTGGCCATTGACGTTTTCACTAATAGGGCAATATGAAAATTGAGTATTTATTCCATAATTCAAACATTTTCAAAATCGCGACGTCACACTTTCCCTCAGCATTAAAGTTAAAGTGGTCTTTCTTTATCTACCATATTCAATTTGATTACTATCCTCAGTAACTGGATGTTGAGATCAGCAATGAGTAGTTAACTGTCTCCGCCAAAGAGAGAATGGAATTCATGACGTCACTAATATTTTGTTAACAGCAGTGTTGTTGACAAACGTACTACAAATTAATCAATTGGAAGTCTGTAAGTCAGAAGCACCTGATGAGGAATGGGCCCGATATAGAAACTACCTTAGCTGATCAATACAACCACCAGACAGGTTGATTAAAAAAAAAGGTTTGACTGGCACCCTTATCTACAAAGACCCTAGTTTTAAGAATTTTGTTATTAGTCACTGGATATGTGCGTTCTATAAACAAAGGCAAATTGTCATGGCAGCTCATATTGGTTCTGCTACTCAAGAATATCTCTTTTTCACTATTTCAAATTTTCTATGATTCCTTTTTCGTAGGATAGATTCCTTCAAATCCTGTCGACGATGTTCTAAAAATTTCAATACCAACGACGTCAGGTGTTGCCAGAGAACATCTTGTTTAGCCAAGTTGCTACAATGTATTATATTCCTGTTTAACTAGGGATTAGACCATTGAAGTTCTTTTGCAAAATTAACACTGATTCCATCACATTCGGATAATAGATCAATCAAAATTAGCCGGTATATCGGAAATTAACTGTTTGTCGTGCCGTCAAGTAACGAGAATCTATACGGATTGACCTCAACAGCATCTAATAAGAGAAACGTGCGCGAAGAAAATGTAACAAAAACGACTTCTTGGTGGTATCTATTTACTGCATTCCCTCTATCGACTTCAGGTCAAACAGATCAGGTCGATTTAAATCGTTTTGTCACATCTAAAAACATCACGAACAGCCTCAGTTGTTATAATCCATCATTCTTGTAGCATCTGCTACGTGATAGGTACAACGATACAGTGATATACTAGCTCGTTTTGTCACTTCCTTCAACAAGGCATAAGATATTCCACAAACAAAACACATTCTAATACTGCTACTTCCATGCTTTTTTCGTATTATGATGTCTGTTAGAAATGCTCATACGAAAGCAGCTTGACCATATGATCAAACTATCAATACAGCATTCATATAAGATATTAACTGCTGACATGGGATGGATATGAATGCGAGGTTCTAAAGACCCTAGTCTTTCAGGGGTACAGTTCAAAGAGTAATCGAAGGTCCCATTATCTGAGCAATTACTGGCAGGATGCAACAGAAATTGCTCTTTCTATTTTGCTTTTGATGTGCTTGAACAACTGCCTAGCTCATAAATTCTACGTACCCTGATACTACAGCCTCATTTTTCCTATGCACGAAAATTAAACTACGTGGTTAAGATAACAGCACAGCTTAAGTAGTTACGACGGCGAGTAATGAACCATGCTTCCTAATGATGAAGCTGTATCATATTCGTTGGGCACACAAACATGAATAATAAAAAACCTTATGCTTCGTCGTGCTAGTTGTTGCAAAAAAGTGTGATAATTCGCCAATAAGATCAGTTGCTTGAGATCCAAGGTTCCCTTACAATAAAGACAAGCTTTCACAGTTTAGAATTATTGTTAGTTAAGATCGTTTTCTCGCCTGACCTCAACTTACCTCTACGACCATGATTTTGTGGTTCCTTTAAAGACACAAACTTTTTGTTTGCTTCAAATGAAAATCGGAAGCCCCGGTCTAAGCTTTCCAAATATAGGTGGGGCTTATCCAAGGAGTATCTATGATACCTAGAATTAATTATTCATTGGTTGGGTATATGAGACCTAACAACACCTTGAACAGCAGGCAAGTTAAGTTGGATTCTGATACTCAGCATTAATTCAGATGTGATATGTCAGTCTGAAAAGAGTTTAGAAAGTGTCAAATATACTTGAAAATCAAGATTCACTTTCCTCGTACAATACTACAATTTTTTAATACAATGACGGCAAAGAGAAACAAACACGAGATTCCAAATAGCACTTTTGCTACACATATCACAGACACAGCCTGCATTGGTGCTATGTGATATTTATTCATGGTTCATTATTTTGAGTAATGGAGTCCGAAAAGAACTTGAACGCGCAACGGATGCCGAAACATTGACAGGGAGACAATGCTTACAGTGCTTCTAACATATCATCATTAACTAAACACAATATAAAAGAAGGCATTGTCTAATGGGTTGCATATAACAGGACTGTACAGGCCTAATCTACAGGAAATGAGTACAATGGTAGTTAATGCTGCAAAAAGTGGAAGGAAATTGATTTTAAGTAACTGAGTCCAAATGGTACCTAGAGTAGCCACTGGAATATACCGTGAGATCTGAACTGGGTTGGTCTCGCACTTTCCAGACTTTCTAAGACGTAAAGAGACTTGATGGTCGCAGAAATGGCGTATGAATTCTTGCCACAAATAATCACAGTGTAGGATTACTCGGCCCAGTACCTATTTGTAGTGGAATAAGTCTTATATGACACTGATTGGGAAGGTCAATGTTAAGTATTTTCTGACGCTGTACATAAGTTATGTGGTCTGAAGTACGCAAATCACAGCACGGTGAAGCCTAGCTGATACGGTTCGGATTCTGCGTTTCGCTCATCTACTGTAAAAAAATAGCAGCAATATTAAAATACCATGACATGAACTTCATAATAATTGTGTACAAATCTGTCGTGGGAGTTGTTATCATTAATGTGAGATTCTCTTTCAAATAAATTTACTTGGTGCTTTAATAGCTCAATGAGAAGTGACTTCTTACCTCAATAGAAGATTCGTTTGCTTCTTTTGCTTTATCTACCAACGCTTGTATTCGTTTCTAAACAAAACCCGAGAATCCTGATATTATTTGGGTTCAGCATAATTAACGAGCTCTAGAAAAAGGGAGACATATCTAGGAACGGGCTTGTAATGCTGTTTCAGGCGCGACTGTTCATAACTACAGTGCAACCGAAAAGGAGCGTGATAGCAACGGGTAGTGTTGACAAGGGTGCAAGAAGGAGTAACACGAACATCACTAGCGATAAGATAAGGTCAATGTCGATAACAAGAGAGGTAACAGTGATAATTGGACTGTTTGTGCGCATGTTTTAATTTGTACGTAGTATATCTAGTGATATACATCTCGCGCATGCGCTTGTAGCAGTAGTAGTACGTAGCAGCACTAGTGATGGTAATAGAAGTTATGGTGTTAGTAGCAGCAACAGCAGCGGTGTTTAATCGGATTTGCAAAGCCAGCTGAAGGAACACAGCTGTTCCATATACTGCATTTCGCAACACGTGTTAAGGAAGAAGTAGAAGTGATAGATGAACAAAATCAGGTTACATTTCAGTACAGATTATTCAGGTAAATTTATACAAATGTAATACGATTTCACAGACAAGGTAGGGAAGCATTAAAAGTAAAACATTGCTGTAAATTTCTGTGCTGTGTATAAAGAGGTCACGCGTTGGAATTTGTTTGCAATGAAGCGCTTTAATCCCTGCCGATATATCATCAAGATAACACGAAAACTTCAATATGAACGAAAACAAGCCTATGAAAATCCAGCTGTACTGATAAAAGATAACTTGTAAAATTGCGCCAATAGTGGATCTTGACATTACAGTCTTGACTTTAATAAAAGAAGGAGGTCAGTAACGTCTTCACACTGGTCAATATAATGCAGATACGAAATGCACAAATGCACAAATGTGTACAAATGCAGCAGCGAGTGTGCTGCCAGTCAGATGTCATGTAACGCTACTAGTGCGCATTGCATGCAGGGATGTGCACAAGAGTTCCAGGCGGGAGGGCACGTCAAGAATAGAAGGCCACGCACATCACTTTGTGGGAGGTCCTCTCCTAGAAAATTTTAAAATGTCACTACTAATAGCCTGTTAAGGCCATTCTACGCCAATTGTTACATCTGCTATACAAAACTTTCACCTTTTGCAGATATAGGGTAATCTAGTGCCCCATAACATACGCGACTAGTAACAGAGTTTCCAGGGGAGAAAGTGGCTAACAAAAAATAAGGACACTCCTTGAATTAAAGACAAATGTTTCTGTTGAATGGAGGCCTAGAGAGCATTAAAACTCTGTGCCAGTGCTTTTTTAGCGAAGTCACACCTCAAGGAATGAAAAGTTACTTACGAAACGTGAAAAATGTTAAAAATTGACTGCAGTAAGTTTACTATTCGATCTTCGAAGAAAGTTAGTAAAAACGTCAAGTTATACTTTGCGCACATTTTAACGCAAGGACTCAAAACTCGTTGTAGTCTGTTCTAACAAAAGAAAATGGGACGATCACATATTAGCCCATCACTATCTTTGCACTTTCTGAAGATTCCCAGTTTCAACGTGGAACGTAAACAGCCTTATATTTAAAAAAGGATTATATTGGAAATTATTTAAAATCAATGGGTTGTAACTTGCGCTACGTAAATGGAAAGTAGCACGTTTAACCTATCCCCCTTTTGAGAAATACAGGGAAGTCAATCAAAATGCAATTCAGGGGTAAATTGCAAGAAAAGGATCCCTCTCGACTTGATCAAGGATAGCAAAAATATGAAATTTACTGCTTACTAAAAACTTTCGTATTAAATTTGATTAGTTGCAAATCTGCTGCAAGTAAATATATTTTTCGACGCTCTTACATCTGCTTTAATAGGCACTTAACCTCAATTATCCAGTTTTTGACTTACAAACGCATTTTCAAGCTTTGTTCAGAAACTTAAGATTTATTTTGAAGTAGCATAAAACCATCCTTTCTGGATTGAAA
>JAAAKL020000821.1:0-34117 GCA_010016065.2 Carybdea cf. marsupialis auct. non (Linnaeus, 1758) | reverse complement strand
TTTCGTCTCCATTATACTGACTGTGGATCAATCTTTATGTCCGTTTTCGTCTGCCTTTTGCACCTTTCTTCTGTAGGTCAATCTTTGCAACATCTTTCTGTACTTTCGTCTCCATTATACTGACTGTGGATCAATCTTTATGTCCGTTTTCGTCTGCCTTTTGCACCTTTCTTCTGTAGGGCAATCTTTGCAACTTCCTTTTCCACTTTCCTCTCCTATACTGTCGTTTCATCTTTATTCCCTCGATCATTTAAAGCTTTTCTCTTTAGGGCGATTTTTGCAACATTTTAATGCTCTTTTAGCCTTATTTTTCTGTTCTCACTCCGATTCACTCTTATTGGACTCAGTTTGGCAATTGCAATTCCGTTTTTCGGAGTGTATTGAAAGCGAGGTCACACGGCACAGAGAGGCTAGTCTCCAAAATTGCGAAGAGCTGGATGTCGATGTCCTATGATGGAGTGTTGGGAGCTGATGTGGCGACGACAGAAATAGAATATGTTGTCAGTGGAGTTCATCAAGCTTAGCTGGTAGAGCGCACGCCGCGAGTAGCTGGGTCACGGGTTTGAATCCCATTGGGGACACACTTTTATATTTTCTTGATATCTTTCCAAAACATGAATACCACCTTTATGATCAGTGAGTTTTAAAACCTTTTTTAGATATACTGCCGGAATGTCTGAAAGCACACTGCTTTCTTTCGTTTTTATAATATATGTACGTCTTTGTTCCTCTCCTTAGATTGTGTGCATGGGTCTTTCAATGTGGTTGTACAGACTTATAGTCGAAAGTTATTACTAGCATTATAACAGCGTAAAGAATTTTCACTAGTGAAAAGCAGCACGCAATATTTGGAAGTCAGTGGAGACCTTAAGATGTGGTACCTCGCTAGAAAACTGAAGCTAGATTAAAAAATAATCAATTGGACACTTCAAGGCGATTGGTAATGTGCTGAAGACTGATTGATGGATTAATGTATTGATGTAATCAATAGATGGAGTGTTACGACTGCTTCATTCTCGAACAATTCTGCATCATTGAACGATATATACGAGTGGATTTCCTGGATTTCAAAGGATTTACTTCTGCTAGATTGTTTGTTTCTTTCTTCCTAACTTCCACGATTGGTAAAAACGTCGGTCTTCGATGGCACTAGAGTGTATTCCACACCTCAAGCTTGGCAATATCGGCAGGCAGCAAGTTTTGTTGATAATGTCTAGTGGCTTATGGTAGTAGATACCGGAGAGATTATTCTCGGTGCTATATTAAAAGTTATTTGACAGTGGCAGTGTCATGGACAGTAACTCATTTATACTCGTACGGTGGAACAGATTTTGCGTCGATCCACCATTAGCATGGAGAAGAGGCCAGGTGCCTTGATTTAATTTTAGTGACAACGCAATTTCGATGTTTTACCTTTAATATTGATTCAACCAAATTGAGTCCCGTATGTAAATTGACGGGAAGCACCATCCAATGTTATATAGGAAGCACCATCCAATGTGACAAAGCGAGCAGGTTATTTCAGTCTAGTTGTCGTTGATAAAACGCAATGTACGGCATCAAACAGCTTGCAAGGAGCAGATAGGATGGCTTCCTGGAACCACGGAGAGGAGCGGAGAAGGCATGTAACCCGTGTGACCATAGTCCAAGAAAATGGTTATCTGTTTGGTCACGACTTGGTACTGTGTTTGTTTGTTTTGTGTCAAATACCTTGGAATTTTCCAGCTTTTTCATTGACATTGTTTAATAGTTTGGTAGCATAGTTATTAACGTTAAATTTTAGCTTTCTTACGCCATATCCCCGCGGCAAGATGCAAGGATATGAACTATTTGGTTTCTGTTATTTTATACATATATTGATTTTCCAAGCAGCACAATTTCATTTTGGCTTAGCTATCAATTTCGTAAGATTATATGCCATTGCCATGCCTCAGTCAACCTTACTTTAATAAATGGTCGTATCTATTCTGTCAATCATCACTTCTGTCTCCCTACGGGAAGCCGGCGACCCTATGTAGACGGGAATTTTTTAACAGACAACGCTGTTGCCTGGCCACGAAATAGATACATAGATCCAGTCAGAAAACCACTACTTGCCGCCCTACTCATAGTGGGCTCATAAACCGAGACCTAAGTATGCGAAAGGTTCGGAATTTTTTAAGATAAGAAAACAACACCCGAAGCGAGCAATATAGAAATCAGAATAAAATTTTCAAGCTAAGTAAAAGAGAGAAATAGTTCACAATGTTAATTCTATCTGAATACAACCCCAGGAAGATTGTTTTGCTTTGTATGGATGCGTTAGTTAATGTTACGTCATACTGCACTGCTTCTGGATGCTGGTGTCGTGACGACGAGTTGCAGTAAGTTTATTCGAGCTGCTGTGACAAAGATAACTCACACATGCCAACTACAAATTCGATTCCAAATTAAAGAAAAACGCGATCTATCTGCCGTCGTACTTTCTTACTTGTGAAGAGCTAATTGTATTTAAAGAAAGGAATGATGTTGGATACTTAAACAGCCCTAAAAGTTGAATAAACGAGGGGCTTTATATTGCCGGATGTCGGAAAACTACAACTTAATATGGGCGATAATAGGCGCCTGAGAGTATGCCGAAATGCATCCATTGCCAAACGATTCGACTCCTTCAGAGATACGATTTATCTAGAGTCGGCTTGCCGTGATCGTGATTTTTTCAACCGTAGACTCCCGGTTGTGAAGCTGATTCACAACGATCTGTAATAAGTAAATGGCTTTTTCAGGGGGTATTATCAGCAATATCTGTTATTACTAAATGGTTAGACTTTTTGTGTATAAAGTGTAAATGAAGACAGATTCTGCCATTAGTATCCCCTGAAAAGTACGAGAATACTGAGAACTATTGTGTCGTTTTTGTAATACTGGGAGGCAATGGTTAAAATTTGTTAATAGAACTCAGTAGCATTGTAGCAACCTGGTAAGTTACACAAGTCGCTGTAAGCACATTTAAACGTCAATAGTGTGCGATATAGTAAGTGGGGCTAGTGACCACTAGGTGTAGTACTCAGGTCAGCAGTGGGTGCCATACGTAAGAGGAAGCATATTTGAAGCAGTGGTGCATTCAAGGGGAGGTCATTTGGCTAGGCCCCCACTCACTAAAACAAAATATGACTTAATTTACCCAATTTTGAAAATCGAAGATAACTTTCCAATGGCGGGATGCGATAATTGTCAGGAAATAGTCTAAACATTCGTTAAATTTTCAAAATGTCTGGATATCCCCACGAAGTGTTTACTTGTTCCTTAATTTTTTGCCGTGCTCTAACCTTTCTTGTGACACCACTGTATTTAAGGGTTCTAGATCATAAAAGACGCTACTGTAATGTTCTTGCGGTGGCGCGTGTGGAATGGCGTGATGGCCACCACATTTTATTAGCATTTAGAGGCCATTGTTTGTAGATGCACCAACTATCCTTTAATTAGTAGTTAGTGTGTTTGTTGGTTTTACTGTGTATTAGGGTAACATCAATAAAAATCCCACTGCTAATTAGGGGCCGCTGATTGAGTGACTGCCACCGTTTGCTAATAAGTGAGGCCGTTATTACACATTCAAGTGTTTACGAGTTTTGGAAGGTAGAGATATGCAAAGCAGTAGTGAACATGTAGTAGATTACTGGGATTTCGAAGGCTAAATTTCATGCATCAACAATGAATTGGCCATTGTTTTATTTTATTAAGAATTACTAGTGAAGTTGACGTGATTATTGGATACGCCTGTCTATTTTCAGCTATCCTTCGCACCCCTATTTGTCTATCGCTATACCAAAGTCTTTCTAAACGAAAAAGTTATCGCTGCAGATCAGGTGCCCCATATAGTTACGGCTCCTTTCTTAAAGTGTTACGCCCACTGATCTCTAAAGACTCTAGATCGAGTATCTTAATCGTCAAGGTAACGTCAGTCGTTGTACGCCATTTTAGTCCCCATTAAGCAAGCTTGTAAAGAATATTACGCAACACTGTGGAGCTTTTTGTGCTATTTTAATTAGTGCGGACTGGTATTGGTGACCACGCTTTTTTGCTGTAGGAAGCAAGGGAAAACTCGATCCGGTCTTTTTAAGAGACCAGTGGTTACGCCACGAAGTAGCGTCAACTTTACCGAGGGCAAATGCCCACTCGAGGGCAAATGCCCAGGTTATGCCACGCAATTCACTCTGAGTATATCTCATTTCCACAGCTCATTTTTATTTGCTATCATCAGCTAATTGATGGCCAATGTTAAAGGCTTAAAGTGAGGGAGAACATTTGATTTCCAGTCTCAGCTTTAATTTTGCAGTGCGTACTTACAGAACAACAAAATAGTTTATTGAGACAGTAACAAGAATAATGAAACCTAGCCAAATCTATATCAATGTGTAACGTTCAATCGGTATTCACACGGGGCATTTCCATGTTCGACCAATGACAGTTTTGTTGGCAAAATGTCATATCTTATTAAAAAGATTGCTGGCTTTGTGGTTGTTCGAAGCAGTCTGTTCTATTTGGAGGGAACGCTAATGTGTCGATATACACAGAACTAGTGGCCTTTAAACGTGAGTGAGGCCATGTTGCACTCTAACTGAGAGACTGCAAAAGAAGTGAGGGTATGTTAACTCATCTGACATCCAACGCATTTGTTTATATCAAAGGTGCATATTAAAAGTGCATTATGATGTTGCAGTGTCTTACATCCATCGTTGCTTCTAATACCAAACTAGCCGTAAGCATTGTTTGATGTTTAATGTTGGAGCAATAGTAGTAGACAAGTTTTTACAGTAGATTAACCCATAGTAGGTATTTATTCTTGTATACACGTATTTGTAGAAGAAAGATCGACCCCAGCTGATTATTGTTACATCTTCATTATTGAGTTTATCTGGCGCGATTTCTACGTTTTATTCTATTTGGAAACCCTGGCGGTTCTTTCATGAATTGCGGGATGCTTCAATGATAGCCTCCAAGGTTATTATTGTTACATCTTCATTATTGAGTTTATCCGGCGCAATTTCTACGTTTTATTCTATCAGGAGACCCAGGCGGTTCTTCCATGAATTGCGGGGTGCTTCAATGATAGGCACCTAGCTGATTATTGTTGCATCTTCATTATTGAGTTTATTTGACGCGATTTCCACTTTTATTCTATCGGGAGACTCGGGCGGTTCTTCCATGAACTGCGGGGTACTTCAATGATAGACAGTTGTTGACCATATTTTCCATATGTAGTTATTGGGGTTTAGAACGGAAAGAATCCATTTTGCCCAGTGTCTCTCGGGCCTAAAACCAACTATTTTAAGTCCATGAATGCGGAAAGATTGTAATTATAATAATTGCACTTATTTAGAAGGCATGGGGTATTTCAAGCATCCATGTAAAGATGTACTTGATCAAATATACACGTTTGGTTTCTGTGGGCCGACTTACAATCAAGACAGAGCTCCACTGGGCAAAAATTTAAAAGCATGAACAAGCTCAACTTTAGAAAGCCCAAAACAGCAAATGCTTATTTAAGATGCTTTAAATGCTTTATCAATTCAATTTGAATAAGATATTTATAGATTGGAGTGCAACGTCAATGCTTGGCCGTATTCCCGGGGCTGCTTCTGATCAGCTTGGGTACTGTCTATAAAAATTCCGGGGTAGTCAATCATTGCTATCTTTTGCTATTGACCTTTTCGCTGAACTGCACTCCTAGACGCATTCCCGTGCCTGTACAATACGTAACTGCAGCGGCGTCAGAGGGGGCACAACAGTCAAAGGGCACCTTTTTCACTTAAAGGGGACTTTTACTATATGTTGGATATAATACTGAATAACACTATCCACAGCAACTAGAAATATGAAGTACGAATAATGATGATTTTAACTTCGGACACGACCAAACGAGAATAAACACAATTGAAATACAACTAAAAGAGGCACTTTTCTGACCAAATCGGGCAATTTTGATTGATACAAAATCTTGGGAGGCAGGTGTCCCCAGTGCCCCCGATCCCTATGTCTCTAGTTGTGATGAGCATTTTGTTACGAAACTACTTAATAAAGGGCACTAAGAACTAAATATTGTAAAAGGAGGAAATTCTCTTATATGTCTTCAAGTCACCATACGCCATTTGCTACATTACGTAGGTCACTATCTTCCATTATGCTCTCAAAAGATCTCTTTAATGGACAACTTATTCGTCTTTAATCCCTTTTATAGAATCTCGAATTTAATTTTCGTTAAAATTCCTCTTTTGGGGTGCCCGTAGCTCAAGAGCCTACAAAACAACTTCCGCTGGTATGATATGTTTACTGCGGACAATAAAATGTTTTGAACTGAAAGTTTTAGAAGAAGACAAGGTGACTGAAGAGCTTTTTGTTGACTAGAGAAGCATTTTGTTGACTCAAAGGGCGTTGGTAGACTCAAGAGGCATTTTTGGCTAAAGAAGCACTTTTTTTACTACTAGGGCACTTTTTGCATTTTGCAAAATGTCGGAGAGGTAACGTGCCGCCAGTGTCCCCTGTTCCTACGTCGCTGCCCCGCGACATTCAAACACTGCGTAGCAGTACTCTAGTATTTGTTAGAGACATTTCGAGCCTGTTTACACGGGTACGGATCCAGATCTCCATTTAAAGATATTTATTCTGTATCAGATTAATATGGATCCACAACACTGCATGTAGTGTTAATTGGCCAAATCAACATACAAGCTGTACAGCAGTGCAAAGTTGAAAAGGATGATAGTTGTTTCTAGCTGACCTGTCGATACTTGGACAAAAATAGATAACGAACGGAAATTACAGCGAACATACTATTGAAGTGGCAATTTTCTTTACCTCATTATTGAGTCAAAGTGTTTCCACGAGAGGGGATCCAAACTAGGGTTGTCCTCAGCACGATATATTACTATACGATTAATCGATTAATCGCTGTGGGTGTGTCGTAAATACACAAGACATAAACTGTTACTTAATGTTGTTATGTTTTCAATTTGTGTAGACTAACAACCAGTTTGTATTACTTTGTCCAAAAAAAGTCTAATTAGGAATCTTTTATATCAGTCCACAGAAATAAAAAAAGGGAAAGATCGTAATAAATAAACTTGAAACTGTTAAAGTTTACTTCAATGTCCGGAAACGTGATATTCGGAGATCGTTCAGCTTCACAGACAATCAAAGGTCCAACCATCCTACCATTAATCGATGTCCGATGGACAGCCCTAACCCAAACTGGCTCACTTTTATGAGCGGTCCTAACTGGCACACATAGCAAAGATATTAGGCCCCATTTAAACCAAAGACTGGTCTCCGAAAGTCTCCATAATCGCGTACTTTGTTGTTGTTGATTTGTTGTTCCGATCGTATAAACAATTCGGTATCGATAATCTCCTTGGTCTATACATCAGTAAGGAGGGCAGTGACTGTGATGATTAGAAAGGATCGACTTTTAAAATGTATCTCGTTCTTCATGTTGGAGATACAATGAATTGGCACACAAAAATTCCGATTACATAGCGGTATCGTAATATGTGAATAATAAAGTGACAAGACTTAACAAAGTGATTTGTTGTCCCGCCGTAGCGCATTAGATAGTACCCAAAGATAAATCCATGTTTGACTAGTAACTCGATAAATCCACGTATTTGTAACAGTGTCAAACGGTACAAGAATTAACAACAAACATGTTAGATGCAGGTCATGTTAGATGCTGTCAAAAAATACTGTACTACAAATCGGGGGGACACATGAAGATATGTATAATATGTATATGTATAGACAGTATGATCATGCAACATAGCGCGATCTACCGCATTCGCACAAAGTGGTTTCAACACCTTTGGCTTACTTTACGGAAGGGCAAGGTGGGTTACTGTGGCCCCTTTTACCATTTCTGGAAAGCTGGAAAGTAGACAGAGGGCAAAAACGATAGTCAGGCCACATAATGGGTTATAATGTCCCAAATACCGGTATTCAATTATTTTGCTAAAGAAAAGTTTAACGTGAAACTGTAAATTGAAACCTGTCTGAATATTTCAGATTAAAAATTCGGTTACAAAATTTGTGCATCCCTATATTAAAATGGTACCGTACACGTATGGACACGATTGGTGCATACTTAAAATTTAAAAAATTCAAGAATTCAAACTAAGCTGTGGATAACATTCTGGTACAGATAGTAGTAGTATTCAGGGCCGTAGCTAGCGGGGAGGGTAGGGTGGAAATGCCCCCAGTCTCAGCACTGGGATAAGATTGAAACTACTATTCTACGTTGTGAAATGCCAGAGGTGTCTAAGTAGCTTTAAAGAATGTTGCCCTCTCACTTAATTTTTTTCTAATGTGGAAGCAATGTATGCTCCTCCAATTTGGACAATAAACGCTGCGAATTTAACATTCTGTAATCATATTTTACCTCGATCCTACTTTCGACATAAAAGCTGCTGTTGGAGCCGAAAAGGATCAAGGCTTTGAAAAATCTGATCAAGGCCACACACCTTTCTGGCTAGTTATTCAAGATGTTGTTTTGTTACCAAAAATAAATTTGACTAAATCGCAACGCTTCGAGTACATTGCATTCTCTTGCACATCAAAGTTGCAACTAAGTTGTTTGGGGTAACGGAAATGGCGACCATTATAGCTGTATCTATTCAATGTTCTATCCAGTTCTCTTTAAGATCCAAGAGACCAGTACAAATCTTTATTTGAGGTGTACCCAAGCTGTCTTCTCTAAAGAAACCTTACTCTTTGTATCTATTGAGCCAATTGTCTATTGTGCCATAAAACCGGAGTTCCCTACCAAAATCGTAGTGTACCTAAACTGGTTATTCTCTTAATAAACCTGTCAGAAACTGTTAATGATTGCTACTGCGGCTCCAATGGGTGTCAATATCCTCCGGTGTTACATTGATGGCCTTCGTAATGAGACCGGCATTGAATAGGGAGTAATCGCCGCAAGCAGGCTTTCGAATCAGGTCACGTGACGTCAGGTGCCACACGTGGAAAGGTTAGCGGAACCCGCTAGTGAGGGGCAATTGAATCGTAAACAGGCTGGAAGATGAACAAAGGCGAACTTTGATTTGAATTAGGGAAACATTGCTTATTATATTATGAAAGGAAGATTAGAGCCTAGGTTTTGATAAGTACATGTTAACTTGTGCATTCCGACACTAGGGTTTCAACATTTGGAGAAGGAGATAACTTGACTTCAAGAGACATGAATAAGGAAATAGTAAATAATTCGACTAAATTTTGCAATGGTGAAACTTTGGGACTATAACAGGTTTTGATGGAAAATGATCTCGACGCAGCGAACATGTCTGTAATCGTGATTTTTGCAATGATAAGGTTCAAGGAAGAAAAATAAATGTTTTTATTTACCTTCACGAATTGAAAAGGTTGATAATACATTGTCGATTTTAAATATATTATTGGGAGCTAAACAGGAATCATCAAGTTTCATCTTAAAGGACTATCCAACACGTAAACAACACTTGGTATCTAAACTAGGTGTCTTGCGGAGAAAAAAGGTCTGGAAGGTAGAAGAAAGCCGGTGAAAAGGGCCAATGACACAACTGGAATTTTTACAAGCTAATGTAGATATGTTGCTTTCATTCGGATGCGCTTTTGTAGGTTGATCATCTTCGTTAAGGATATTTTACTTTTCTAGTGACATCATGGTCGATCTACATGGAGTGGATGAGCTCTTGCTTACGACATATCCTTCAACAGCATCGCATGCTATTGGAGTTAACGATGCTGATACTATTTCGCCTGATAAATTCCTTACTTACCAACAAAACGCTTTCGGACACACAACTACGGAGGTAACGGATATGAAACAAGATTATTTTGATGCTCTGGGAGTTTTTAGCGAAGAGGTTGATCTATTTAAAAGTGGAAAATATTTTGATGCAGAGTCTCCCTTTAAGGATCGAATCGCAAATGAATCCGAGAATGCCATTGAAGGATTGGAGAGCGAGAAGTTTTCAACCTCAAGTGCTGATCAGAGCGATTTATTTGAACCGGACGACTTTTTAAACCATTCCCTATCATCTCTAGCTTCTAGTACAAAAGAGTTTAAAAACAATCGAAAATATCATAATAGTTCTGATCCTAGTGCGCAATTAAATTGCCGCCCTCTGGCGAATTCCAGTGAAACGGACAACGCCATTCTAGGTCTTGAAAAGGAGATTTTCATCAAAACTGAACCAGATACCTTCGACGACATCAGTAATCTTACCTGTGATTCAACTAGCAGTGAGTCTAGATTCAAGAGCCAAAAAGTCGAAAGGAAACGACCAGAAGATCAAATTGTCCCAAACGGTCACCTTTCAAATAGGAAAAGGAGAAGGTTGTCTGCTGCTGAAACCGACACAAATCCTATACCAACAGGTGATGTTCTCGTTAAAACAGAGGATGTAGAAATACCAGATTGCTCTATGGATAGTAACGGTGATAACGAAACGTTGGAAGGCCTTAGTTTGTATAGCGATAGTGAAGGAGAAAGCAGTCTTAGCGATCTATTGATACCCCCTCCAAGATCTGTATTCGTGAACTATACTTTTCAAACAAAAAATAGCTTGCCTTCTTTTCAGGAAGCCTTTACGCCTGTGCTAGAAAATATGAAAAAGAAAGACAGGGAAAGTCAACCTCATAACCAGTACGAGACCAATTCACCCAAGGCTATTGACAAAGGAAATATGGTAGGATTTGATCAATGTCGCACTTATAATGAAGGAATGGATCGAAGTCTCAAGTCAAACATTTCTGCTGCATTTGCAAAATTTTCTGGCCGTCTGTCAACACCTTCCGCCACTACTTCTGTCCCTCTTCAAACTGAAGACCAAAGCGAGGAGCATTCTATGATAAGCTCTACTTTATCTCAGATCTTGGAGTCTCATACCCGACATTCGGTAAAAACTGAAAGCGACATACAATGCGATACTGTAAATAAACAACCGAAGCTTTTGCTCACATTAGAGTCCCTTAAAGGTGCCATACCCGAGGTGGAGTTTTCTCGAATGCAAAGAGAACATTCCCGTAACATTGCTATGAAGGATGCTGTTATGTACCCTCGAGACACACAAGCCAGAGACAAGACACCCTTGGATCAGTTTCAGCTTTCAAATAATATCGATAGACTGTTAAAGCTGGAAAACCATAGGGAGCCTGAGCGATCTATTAGGCCAGACGGAGATCAACAAGCTTTGCAAATGAACCTGTTCCAAAGAATGAATAAAGGCAGGCTAGCCACTGAACAGGTCTTAAATTTCGACTCGACACCGACAGGAACTTTTAATGGTCATGAGTTACTTAGCACATCTCCAGTCTACGGAAGATCAATAGAAAACGGCCAGAACGGTATGGTATCAAACACAAGCGAAAATGATTTGATCAACTCCGTCATACAGGCAACCACAAACCCACTAATGCAACCAAGAACTCCAAGAACTGGCAGAGTTAACCAAAGTCAACGACCTATGGAGACAAACTATGGGTTTGATTCACAGTATCTGATTTCATTAGGTGACATTGGCAAAGATTGGAGCAAAGGACAGCCCAACCCTCCCGTAGTAGATAGCCCTTTAAAGCTTTCATTTAATGACCTAAACATGCCCTATCCATTTGAAGATTCTCTTTTATGCAATAACTTCAACAATTTTGCACCTACCAGTGATCACTCGCATCCTACATTAGCCTTGTCGGACAATATCTTTTCACTTTCGGATTTGAACAATGCAGCCACCTTCGATTTCATTTCGTGATAATAAAATTGAATTGGGGACGAGAACAATGAGTGAAAGCTGCAGTGTGAACACGTACCTGTTACAGAATATTCGTCTTAAAATCTTCATGATACACATGTTACCATATTAATCAGCGCTTCGTCATAGAATCTCGGTATAAAGAAGAGGCTCGTATCATCTGTTTTAAACTTTATAAAAATGTTATCTATACAATCAAGTTGCCTCACCTCATAAAATGGAACAACAAAATAGAACGATATCACAACTATAAAAGTAGAGGACAGTGCATGGCCTACTCAGTCATGAAAGACATAGGATAAACTTGGGTATTTTCTTGTCGACTTTTATTAGCGCTACTTGATAATCAGCAACTCTCTCTTTCTCGACTATTAATGTCTTTCCCACAAGATGGCTACATTTCCTTTTTGTAGAGCTTCAGATTTGGGAGAATTCGAGGGTTTTGTTTTTCAGGAGTTCAAAGGAATGACGTACTGATTCAAAATGTTGTATGACAGTTCCTGATGTATTCAAAGTTAAAGCTGTTCAATTACTCGTTTAACAAAATATTTTTATATGTAATTTTTCCAAATATTGTTATTTATTTCCAAGAAATACGTTTTAATATATGGAAAATATTGTCGGATATGAAGAAAGAGATACTGTTAGATTTGGAAGTCGACATCCTTGTTTTTTAACCCTATCCTGATCAGGTTTTCCTAGCAACAGATTTTGCTAGGGGGAGGGGGGCTATGTGTCTTTGTAATGATAGGTCTCACGGTGCTGAGCTTTAGATTTCTTTTAGAGCTTCTTACTCATCAAAGGCCTCCGTTGGTCATGGATAACAGTGGATGAATCATCCTATTTTTTCTTGGTTGTCTGGGGCAGCGTTTCTTGTGGCTGTAGAGACCATTTGCGACAGTCTCTATCAAAGTGAACACATCTGTGGGTGGTCTTTGATCTGTTGGAGTTGTTGCGCTCCTTTCTGCGTGCCCGCTTGTCCGTTGATACCCTCCACTACTAAAGCACTAAAAATGTTTGGATATCGAAGTTTTAGGTCATTAAATATATGCTTTCTGCATACTAAGGCCATTGTTCTGGAAGTAGTCTTGGAAGGAGTTTAGTATCGGATGTGACGCCCATGGCTATTCTTAAGATAATCACTTCTGACCTGAGGGTCAGAGTCTCAGAGTTCCGGAGTTTAACAGAATAAATGAGTTATAGACTTTTCAGAGTTCATAGTTGTAGTGCAAAATTATGTAAAGAAATATGGAGAACAAAGATGATCTTGTCTTCCACAGATTCTAGTTCTGACACGATCTGTTAGTTCTATTCAGTACAGTCATTGGTCATCGCTGGCTAGCATGCGATTTTTGCTAAAGTCCGTACCATTTTAAATTTTGGCTATAAGTTTAGCCTTTTTCTGACAGTAAACTTTTGAAGTTTACTTTTTTCATAAAATACAAGATAAAGAAAGGGGCAAAAGCATTGTTGGGTTCTCAGTCTCAGACAATTTTGTTTATATTGGCAATTTGACTCTAGAAATAAGCCGTTGGTAGTTCCGATTTTTGTCAATTATTTCAACCACACTACAACTTTTTAAATGAAAATTGTCAACAGATCCACAAAGCGTCAAAATTCAAATTTTTGATGATTTATGGAATAAAAGTAAAAGTTGGAAAAGTTCAAGTCTCAAAGCAGCTGTGGGTGGAGTATGACGGGCAAAATTTGCTAAGGGGATCCAAAAGCCACCCCCCCCCCCATCCGAGCAGAATAGAAGTAATTAAATCTCGCTAGGAAACGGGAAGAAAGCGTCCATGGAAAGCACTTTCAAAGAATTAGCATTATTATTCTTTACCACTTTGGTAGCCTTTGCTTGCCTGTCTCCTTGGCAATATAACAATTTGAGTTATTTCCATGCTACTTCTAGTATGAGACAAGCTAGACTGAATTAATCAAGGTTGAGATCTGTGGTTTCTTCGCTGCTCCAGATAAGGAAATACTTATCTGCTCGTACACATCTGTTATTGCTTTATGATGATGATGATGATTATGACAATAATGATGATGATGATAATGATGATAATGAAGACAATGATAATGATGAGGATGCTGATGATTATAATGATAATGATGATAATGATGATGATTATAATTATGATGATGATAATGATGATTATAATGATGATGATTATAATGATGATAATGATGATGATGATGATGATGATGATGATGATGATGATGACGATAATGATGATGATGATGATGATGATGATGATGATGATGATGATGATGATGATGATAATGATGATGATGATCCTTGCCGTGAGTGGTAGTAAATTAGTTCATTTTGTGTTTTCCATCGCTTCGTGTAACCATGGACAAGAAGTAAGTCACAGGATCTTTGTCGCATGCGCGTGGTAATACAGTAACATCATACGAGAAAGGTAATTTTGAAATGGCTCAATTTCTGTACAACATTGTACATCAAAGTAAGAGAAGTCTTCCTTCGCGCTCCTTCGCAATGTATTACTTAGTAATACTGTATTTATGCAATACATCAAGTAGTCACAATTATCAAAGCATCAGATATCAAAGATTGGATTCTTGGAGTCTTTTCCATGATTCTGAATTTCGTCCTTGGAAATCCATTCTTGATGATCACAAGTTGAATTAAAACCCAAATTCTCTGATCTTACTAAACACCAAGCAACGTGAAAATGGCTTTACGAAGGCACAAAAATTTCCTCTTGGTAGGTTTAGTATTAGCATTTTTGTCCTTTAACACAACAATTAAGGAAAGGCTTGTTTTAGGTTTATGAATGAGACATGGTTCAGCTTTGAGTTCGTCATACTGGAAGCATCCAGTCACTACATTAGGCAGTCTTATTTTCGAAACGTTTGTTTACATTTATTGTTGTCTGACTATTCTTTGTACTTTATAGAGCTGAGGTTTGCAAGCAGCAAGCTCCAGTGCATGGCAGCACTTCAAGTTATGGATTCAATGGTCGTCACGCTTGAGATATTAAAATGACTTGGATCAATAGTAATGTAATGAAAGCACTTTTGACTGATCTAGGAATGCTCTTTGATTAGAATACACTGCAGATGACATAAAAGCATCAAGGACACTGATCATTTTAAACGCAATAAACCATTGTCGATTTAAAACCAATACTGTAAAACGTAGCACGATCTGTGAACAATATCTATTATCAAGAGGTCAGCATAACATGCAGAAGCTGGAGGCAGTTAGCACCTAACGAAACTCATTAGCGTTTAAAACTGCTAGTGTCTATTATGATCAATTATACCGTACAAGGAAAACACAGAAGTGATTTCATATGTATGAAGTTTATCTACGATGTAGAAAACAAGCGATTAGGCCCCCAATACACTGGATGTGAAGGAGTATGAGGAGAGTTTAGATGTTTTTAAACCAAGATACATTCCACTTAACACCCACTGACCAATTTTAATTATTAAAGAAAATAAAACTGTCGAAGTAAATTTGCATGTAAGTTTTCAAATTTTTTCGATGTTTTTTCTCAATGTACTTTATGAGCTGGAAGCAGCATCATTTGTAAACTGTCTAGATCAATGTTTACATCATTTGGAAACCGTTAGTCGGCAAAATTGATGACTCGATTGAAATATCTCAAGTGTGAAAGCCCTAGTGTGAGGGTAATAATCAATTAAGTTCAGCATGACAAACCAGAAGCATAGAAGTAGAACTTCTGTAGTTCCTTTAATCTCTTTTAGGAAAGCGGCAAGTTATTGTCAGAACACTATATTGATTAAACAAACTAGTATCGAAATGCCCAACTTTACATTGACCTACTCCCTTTCAACACATTAGTAGCAATCATCAGGATTTGTTATTGTTTCTGCGTGATAAAGGTATATATACGATATACGTAAATGGATAAACACGAAACAACTAACACGTTGAAGCGAGCATACATACCTCTCGTCACGTTTGTTGAATGGACAACTCATTGTTGGCAAATGTGTTTCTTCGACGCTCTTTCTTTAATAAACCGGGGAATTGTATAGCACTGTACAAAGCTGAGTAAAGTGAATATTACAGTTTAAATCTTTATAACGCCGGCTAGTACTCTCAGATGCTATCACGTCTTGATCTGTCTTATCGCATCACACGAGTTTTGTTTAAATCTTTTAATTTTTAAAAAGAATACAACCAGACGCAGTCAAATAGAACACACCTCCATTCAATCCATATATAGAAGTCACACTCGATTCAGGCTCTTTTACAGGTTATGAATACAATAAATTATGTGCCTATTATCTTTCTGGAGACAGGGGATAGAGTCACAGAGAAGTGTCATAGAGTAGCTCATGGAACTATATATAAAAATAATTTTATAAAAGTACCTTTTAGGCCCGTAGCTGGGGGCAAGGAGAGGCTTAGCGCGTCCTGGAAGATTTCCTAATGTCATATAGCCCTCCCCCCGGAAAAGTAATACAATTTCTTTTTCCTTGAAATATTTCTGTTTTCATTAGGCCTAGCCCCCACCAATGATTTCTGTTCCAAAATTAGGTCCCCTACTCAAACGAGGTCGGATGCGGGGTTGCTTTATATAGAGTTCAATGGAGTAGCCTCGGCTAACCTATTCCTGGCCTGGCTTGGATTTGCAGGATGAGTGGGTGGGGGGGACAACTTCCCAATTTTTCTTCAGCAAAAAATTTCAGTTTAATCCAACAAGCACACTAGCCTCCCTATTTGTTGACGTTGAATCAAATTTTATCAAAAACAGTAGTTCCTACTATAAAGATACTGGGCAAATTTGAGCTGTCAATTTTGTCTAAGAGTTAAGAAATTACATTGGCTTTTTTAAAATCCCCTGTAACCTTGTGTTTACTACATCGGAAATGAAGTAGTATATCTGAAATGACTGTGGATCAAGGAGAGAGAAAAAATCCTATAGTAAACGTATTTTGCTAAAATATGAAACTGTTTATTGCATTAACGGCCCGTTTAGTGAACTCGCTGAAATTATATCCGAGGCAATGTGAGACTAGCTATTCCAGTGATTTTCACGATTGACATAGCATCATGAAGAAAAGAAACGGAGAATAGGCGGAGAATAGTCCAGCGCGCTAATTATTCGATGATGCAGTTTCCATTTAAAACGCTCAAAACTCGCTATCAAACGTAATAAACGCAAAAACTGAGTCACACACTGTTTGCCATAATCAGTACAAAATCCCAACGTTTAATGGATTTAACAATCTGATTGCCGAGTCCACTCTACTGGTGAGGTTTGAAGCGACCTAGTTAATCCAATATCTGACTAACATCCTCCTTTGTTTGAGACGAGAAGCCCTGGTTTACACCATTCTTTTGATAACACGTATATTGCATTCAGTTCTTGTTTACTGTTCGGTACAAAGCTTTAAAATTACGCATTTAAGTGTGTAATTTTCTCTTGTATTATAACAACATACAGCAGGTACAGCCTTCTTTACGAATTGTTCACATATTTGTCCAAACTGAGAACTCTTATAATTCACAGATAAAAAACTTATAAATTCTGGAGATTGAGCAGTCTAATAGCATACACTGGATAACACTTAATAACTTTTATAGCCTAAAGTACAATCAAATACCGTTTCGATGAAATAGAATTTATAAAATAAGGTGACTTTTGTTTTTGAATAATTAACATTCCTTTGTTACTCTTTCATCTTGCAAAAAAATTGGTGAGTTGCTTGAACGTTTTTGCAATTTCAAGATGCTCACCGCCTACACCTCGATCACCTTGAGGTTATGAAGCGTGTTGAACCGTATTTTCTGGAGTGAAATTTCTTTCAGTTATTATGTCAGCTAAAAGGTCATGCAATGCAAGGCAGAAGGCAGTTCAGGCATGATAATGCCGCGGGTGTTCTGGGGGCACCGTGTTCCCGCAAGTGGGTACAGTTTCCCAGTTTTCGCTTACTTCCACGCGGGGCAGTTGGCCACATACTATTTCCTTAGTATTGAAGCGCGGGGCCCCTTGTTGCCCCGGGTCCTTCGGTCATAGTCCGGTTGGCCTCCCCCTTAAAAACTGTAATTGGCTAAAAGCATGCGACGTAGCAAACGTAGCCACGCTGGCTTTAGATTTGATGTTCTCCTGGTGGAATTGAATTTCCTTGAACAAGTCCCTCCTTCAAATAAACGCCCTTTAAGTCGCATTTCAAAATAAATGCCTTTATAGTACGTCTCATTTTATGTAATGGGCATTTGCTTTGTCGTATTTCAGGAATGACAATAGAAATAATCTTATTTTTCATTGGTATTTATTATCATATAAACCTTTACCTTCCAAAGAACTATTTATCTAAAGGAACTTAGTAACGAGAAATTCATTGAAGAAAAATAAACATCCGCTTTAGTTAATGTCTTACTTTAAAAAGCGTCCCATAAATCGTTGAGGTTTTTTACGGGTCCTCGTACAGGGAAATACGTAAACCTACTAACAAACCACAGGGAGCTGATATATTTATCATCCTTATCAATAAATCAATTCGGAGCCAAAGGCAAACTGTAAACCTTATGTTTCTGCATTTTCAAAAGAGTGATACTCGTAGCTTACATCTTATGAATCTACTACTAAGAAAGTTTGGAAATGAGGATGTAAGGATCATTCAATAACTAGAGAACGAATTAGGCCCCTTTCCAGTAGTAACGCTTCATTACATCGTACATGGAACAACCTTACGTGACTTAACGACGACAGCAACGATCTCTCTACAAAATCCAATAATAGAAGCTGTAGTGGATCCTCGTGAATTTGTAAATGTCTTTTGAAACGATGCAGCGTTAAAAATCTTGAGGGACTAGTCCAGAAAATGATACTGGAGCCCCCTCCAAAGATATCCAGTATGAAATAAAAATATAAATTGTCAAGTCTCTATCTGAAAAATAAGCTGTAGGTCATTAAAGGCTTTCCATAAACAGTCGACTTTTGTATACCGATACATTCGTGTTACCATGTTAAAATATCGAACCCCATTCGGTTTTTGTGTTGCGTCACGATTTGCAAATGAAGCCCAAACTCGTTTTCACCGTCGCGTCTGGTTGCAAAATCCCAATGGTGTTATTTGATAATAGAGCGACTCCACACTGAAAAGACGTGTAAAACTTACGGGTAGATAAAAGATATCGCCGTCAGGATTCAGGCTTTGAATCTATGCTATCAAGTTGTATTCATTTTTATGGCGAAAAAGTGCGCTCAACGTCATTTACAAAAGCTACAAATAAAATAGCAATGATTAACACATATAGTGTAAAACTGAAACATCTGCTACTGAGGACGTCTGTTCGGCTTCTGGCGTCCACACTAGACCACATTGATCCGTATGCTATTAGTTATCAGCGAGATAAATGGATCTGGAATTTATAAATCTTGTGGAAAATTGCCTGTTTTCTTGGAAGCAACTGTCTCGTAAAGGGTTAAATATGGTACAGTTACCTGATTTGCACTTTCAAGGCAATTGAAGGCCATTTTGGCAGCAGTTCATTAACGGGCTTTTTAAAGCAATTCCAACAGGATACCTTGATCCTAACAGTGAATCAGATGACGCCAATTTTCAGGCTTCTGGTTTTGAAATCAGCTTCTGAATTATAATAAAATGATCTGAACATAGCAACGAAGACTGCGGATTTGAAGCATGCGCTACTATTTACAACCAGTACATTTTTATCCTTTAACAAATAAGAGAACTTGTAAGACAAGAACGAATTGTATAAAGTTACAACCAAAATCCTTATCTGTTGGGCTGTGCCTGCAAAATGGTTTTCTCTGTCAACACTTTTCAACACAACATATTAACGAGAAGTTCCTGAAAGAGATTGGCGTGATGTAATATCCATTTTAACTCCTTCTTTGGACTCAAACATTCTCGATACTTTAAACATACTAACACTTTTCAACTCAGTTGATGCCATAGATTGTAGATGTTTATCATGTCCTGAATCGTAGTCTTTCTCTTAGCTACTTCAAGAGATACTTCTCCCATCTTCAGGCTAATGGACTCTGGAACTCCTACTCCCTTGGAGGTCCGCAATCTTACAACATAAATTCAGCGAAAAGATAAACATCTACCACCTATTTTCGACATTGTTGTAAACGTGCAAGTTGGTAAAAAAAAATTCAAGCATCAAAACATATTTTTAAAATGCATAGTTGTCAATTTCCACTGATAACCTTTTCCTACACCTCTTTCTAATAAGAACCAGTAAATTTTAAGTGATACTGCCTGTTCTTAAATTTTCGTCAGTTTCAAGGCGGAAATGTCTTTTAAAAATTATTTGACGGGTACTGTTATTTGCCTAAGATGTACACAAAAAGGAAAACGGTATAAGGTTCTTAACATTTAATACTCAAACTGTTAGATGTAATGCCAACCTGAGAGAAATGCGAGAATAAAGATATCAGATGTTGCCGTCATGTGTTGATGGGTTGCTGTTCATCTTCAAGTTCTGGAAACACTGGGGAGCCTCATTTTGTTGTTATTTTTTCTCATATTTGACGCAAAATCTTGACTTTTATAGTTGCAAACTTTTTCTTTAAAGTACAAAAAATTGTAATCAATATCAAACATATTTGTTGCATGCAAAACACGGAATTTCTGGGTTTAGTTAGTAGTAATAGGAAGAATACTGGAAAAGAATCCGATCCAATCAGGTCAATAACGAAGTTAGTCTGAGGGCGCGATCAAACTGTATCCACCGGCCAAGCGAAGAGATCATACTTGATAGGTGTCCCTTGAGTCAAACACTCTACCAAGTTAGCAAGAAACTTTCCTACATCTCATATTACGGAATGGATCAATTTTGATAAGTTTATCAACGTCTTCGAAGGGTTGTATTTAACACATCATTAGAATATAGACATAACAGAAACATGCTAAATCACACAATTGATACATATTCAACATTAAAACTGACCTCAAGTAGTTTAGCGAGGCCACATGTTAAGTTAAATAAAACTCAAATAGTATTACACTTTTATCACTCCCAGTTACGGAGGTAAACTGTAGCTTACTAATGACAGCGGGGAGTAGTAGCGGAGACAAGAGGTCGATGGGGGTACGAAGAAGGATACCTGTCTTTTTTTCAAATAACATCAATGTCGGTTTGTTTTAAAATAGCAAAAAGCAATAAGGTTACTTCGTCTTACTAGCGTTACAATATTGCTTTCTGCGATCACTGTCATGTCAATGATTTGTAAAAAGACATTTTATCTACGATCCAATCGATATAGTGTTAACAAAGGCTCCATCTTAAAGCACTACACAGTATTACCACTGCTCTCTGTTGTTTATATACACATCTTGTATGGTGTGACGCAAACGTGTATAACAGTTCACTGTTAGCTATGCTTCTGTACCATATGACACGTGCCAAATGATACATGCACTACTTGCATCAATCCTTTTAGGAACAACGTAAGAGGTATTTACCTTGACGCCTTTTAACTTGTAACATAAAATTATCACTTCCTTTCTGAATGGCTGGGTATAACAATGATGCATTCTCCCATCGATACAACGTATGAGAGCTCAACTGTTCGATCAGCAGAGCAACCTGCTCTGTAAATTAGAGTGAAAGTGGCTGAGTAGACCACAGCCACTTGTACCCTTCACGTGTTCTTCAAGTATATTCAGCATGATATACTTGTGACAAGGCTGGGCTTTCCAAAAACAGGTACAATCCATCTGACGGGCTTCTTGAGTTTCCGTCTCCCCAATTTCCCTCACATGGACTGGGTGGGCCCCGTGACTATGGTAAAGAGAAGTTGTCAAAGCTTACCAGCGCTGGAATCGAACCCGGGTCGGTGGTTTTCAAAGCAAGCTTATAGCAAACAATAATATCTTAGCGGAGCACCTCCATTTCTATAACACCCTAAACTTAACATTCGCTTGCACTTTAGGAAACAAGAGATGGGCAGCGACGTGTAGCCCTATGACCCCCACTCCCCGCCATCATGTGTTAAGAAATTAGAGTGGCATAACTGTACAATACCACAGTAATGTTATACAGAAAGTGGGCAAGTATCGTTGCCACAAGATGCTGGAAGTAAACAAATACGACTGAGTAAACAGTTGAGAGTTTCTACCCATGTGCCAGACCATAAAGAACTACATACATATAGTCTATAAAACTGTATCCCTTTTACTGTCCACTTTTCTTTTTATACTATACCACACAAAGTCCGTAATGAACGAATAAAAACGTCACTCCTGCAAGAAGAACCTCGTTATGAACTCGTGGCTTCAACATGCTATCTGGATAATACTCCGCATCCTTATTCTCGTCAAGTGAATATCTAGCACTTCTTCATATAATCTAAGAAAACACTAAGAGACGAGAAAGATACCTCAATAGAAAGCCCATAAATAGACGTTTATGAGCCGGAAAATATGCTAGGAAAAATCTGGCCTCCTCTTAGACAAAGATTTCCTTTCCCATGCACCTACATATCATTTTTGATATCTAAAACTTTAAAACTTTTGTTAACTATTACATACGCCATTTAAATTATCAAACAAACTTCTTTATAAAATCAATTATTATACCAAATGTTCTATGTACAACTTCTATTACACGGCCACAGATGCTAACAAATGGACTGGTGCCTAATGCTGTTAAAAGAGCATGCGTAGTGCTTACCAACGAGGAACGTGTGGCTCAACCTGCTGAAGCTGAAAGTCTTTACCACAGTGTCTGGACATACAACTGACAGAAATGTATCAACCTGCGGGTCAGGAGACTTTAGAACAATGTGAATATCTTCCCCTACGTCCTTCAGGTAATTAAATAGGATAGCCTGAAAATTGTTATGCACTTCGCGTCACGTGCTAAAGAAAAGTGATTCGCGTTTCAGGTTTGGTACCCATGACAAAGGTTGCAGACCCCTATAGAAGGTACAAGTGAAGGCATTGTTTTGTTAACTATTGAAAGTGGAGTTAAACACTTAAAGCGTTTGACTGTGCGGCAAGAAGAGGGGGGGGGGGGGGCGGCGTAAAATCATTAATGGCCACACAACACTTAATTCTAGTTAAATTGATTTATGTTAACAAAATATAACTAGGCTCATAAAATCATAACTTGATATTGATTATAGAACTTGAGAATGAAAACTACGTGCAAATTTACGTCATAAGTAGAAAAAACTTGGAACTAGGCCAAACTTGTTTGGGGAATTACCTTTAGATTTTTTAAAGCAAAAAACCCGATGTTACGGCGTGTTACGCAAGGTTCCGAGATACGCGTCAGTTAATTCTCTGACTATAAATAATAAGTCATGTGAACATCTACAAGACAGATTGAAATATTGATTTATGTAGTAATACAAACCAGGGGATACTGAATTAAAATGTTCGATGTCAAAACTTTGGAGGGCGGAGTTAAGGTATTTATGTCGCCTTACGAATAGATTAGATCATAATTGGCGAAGTAGTTTGGGTTTAGCCTCTCTTGGGTAGTGGAGGGAACCTGGCATTCCTTGATTCGTTCTCTATGAACAAGAATATCCACTGGTGGTATGGCTACACGACAAATTTGATTGCCAGTCAGTTTTCATTTTTATGCTTTTTTGGATTACGAATTTGTATTGTTGATTGTGTTAGTTACTAGATATTTGTAGGGAAGAGAAAACGGTTTCCAGACAAAACTGACTATCCTCTGCTTGTAGCAATTATGAATTTAAAAATTTTAATCGCCTTTTAATGGGGGCGTAGACATGCCAAAAAAAGAAGTAAGACATCGTTAAGAAGGGATTCCTATATTAACGCCAAAGATCAATAAGACGGGGCGCCCTTTAAATCTAATAGATAGGCGACGTCATATATATTTGGAAAATAACGTCACCCTCCTTATCAATATCCTAGGATACCAGACACGCGTTATTAAAAGATGTTTTCTATGTATCTAGATAAGGTTAACGTTTCTGGTAGACTTTAATTAAGTGGAAGGTCGTATGAAGACTTTGCTGTTCCCCTTTGAGAGGCAGGGCTTCCTTTGAGGCGCGGAGAATCCTTTTTATCTTTGAAGTCTTGCTGGGCTATACCTTTACTTCTCTGTTGTCCCTCTGCACTTGAACCATCACTGACTGACATATCTGAATTTGAAGGAGTATGGTTGAGCTTTGGCAGTCGTTTTACCGCGGCTGTCTTCTTCACTGGTCCCTTGCGAGGGTCCAATACCCTTTGATTGTCTGGAATACCGTAACCTCTATGAATAAATATAAAAGTGATGAGCCACAACACTACAATAGATACTTTCGTAGGCAATAACATCGACAGTTTAGTACGTATGTACCATAGACATCACAGTGCATTAAATTTTGGGTTCGTTTTATACCGCTATTGGCACCGTAAACCTCGTTACTACCATCGAAACAAGGAAAATTACTTCATAGACCGATATCAATATCAAGCAGAGTCAAAAAGTCAGGTTATGGGCCCAGCCCATACTGATCGCGAGTATCTGGTTTTTGTTTGTAAGTTTAAGAGACGTGCTCAGTTAAACCCACTCTCATCAAAATGTCACCATTCTAAATCCTCGCTTTCTTGCACTATGATCAATTGGCCACCGGGCACCCCATACACATACCTACATAAAAAATATAAATAAAATAACACTCCACAGGCCATTACCAAAATGAGGAAGATCCACAAATGCAACTGTACGCTAAGAGGTATTCACCCACTATTTGCTAGGGCTCACTAGTCTGGAAAGCTTTGCTTAGTCCACTGCGTAAGCGTTCCACCAAGTATTTTAAGTGCACCTTAAGCTCAGTGTACCGATTTACTAATGTTATGCAAACATCATCGCACTTACTACTTATCAATGATCACACCCTAGTATACGATATCTTCTATCGTGAAATTTTAGAGTATTCATAGAACCTGCCGTAGGCAGTTCGCGAAAACACGTTTTATACTTTACAAAACGCGAGGTCTACGTCTTCGTAAAGGCAATCCAATTCTATTCACCCCATTAAAATGGGGGAAAGGCGCAGGGGGAGCAGAAGCAGGAAAATAAGGCAGAGCAGAGCAGAGGAAGAGAAGGAACAGCAGCAGGAGCAGGAGCAGGAAAAGGAGCAGGAGCATATGTTGATCGGCAAAGGAAAAGGAGCAGATTCAGGGGCGGAAACAGGAAGAGAAGCGGCGGAAGCTGGAGCTGGAGCACATGTTGATCGGCAAAATAACAAAAGCTATGATCTTAATATTTTGATTCTAATGATTTGAAATACTTCAAAAGGGTGCCATCCCTCATTTGCTGTTTAACCTACAGGTCTACCCTGTGCTTTAGGCTCATGATCGAAAGTGATTGCCGGTGCAACAAAAGATAGATAAAATTACCTCGTCTTATGTCCTTTCTGCTGTCCAATTAGCTCTGATTTGCCCTACAAGTTATAACAAAGTTACTGCCAGTTAATACTGTGACGTTGAATGGCATTGTAATCCTATTTTAAAACCGACTTTCACTTGAAACTGCACAAGAGGCCTAACAACTAAGCGAGAGTAACCAACGCCTGTGGTTTTCAAGGCAATCAACGACGTTTCAGAAAGCCTTCTAAATAAATACTTGAGGGAAACTTGGAAAATAAAGGCTAACCGCTGTAGGCAATTTAGGCGCAGCTGCAACGAACAAAGGCGGCAGTAAACTCTAAAACATGACATAGAACCTTATGAATCAACGTTTTCATACATCCTGCTCTGCCTCCGGTAATTGACCTTGTCTATCAAATGCTTTTAAAAGTTCATTATTATGCCGTTTGAGTTTCAGTGTGCGATGGCTGCAAATCCCTGAATATAAACAAATTACCAAGATTCAAGTCGAATCAAATGACAGTCCTCACCAAATAATAGTCTGTGTGGTTTCATCTCCTGTTTCAATGTTCCAGTAACGTCAACAAAGCCAACGATACATATTTCGCAGTTGAGAGGTCCACATTTAGCTACCCCTTCAGAGTTGATATTCATGTCTCGTGCAAAGAAATCGGCCGATGAAAACTTAAGGTTTTTTTGTTTGTTATTTTAATCCTTCACTCAATACAAGGCAATACTATACTGGAACATAGAGCAGTTTCAGACAAAATGCCTTTCCTGACGTCACTAATGGCCCTTCCGGGATTTAAACCCTGACCCTCTTGACCCTTTTGATTTGAAGGCAAGAAACTTATCCACTAGACAACAGCGGCTCTAAAAGTTAACTCATCGTAATAAGTACATACAAATGGGACCCAATAAGTTCGAATATGAAACTTCTAGACACTAAAATCGAGAAATGTCTGGACCTTTTTTGAGTTGGATTATCAAAAAAATTGAAACAAGAGTTTCAGCAAATGAACCCTGCCTAAAAGTTGCATTCTGAAAATATAAAACGTCGAAGACATAGCTCGAAGTGATAAACGACCTTTTCCCTTGAAGCAATTTATCACCTACCTGTTGATATACTTATCTGCACATGAACTTTTTCTCTGAAATACTGGTGTTTCATTCATTAATGATCCAAATATTTACTCTTATATGACTACCATAATTTTTTAAATAATTTATCGACTTAATTAACTAGAATCCATTTAAGCCCTTTGTGTTGGTTTTACTCTTGTGTACCTGTACCACACGTATAACCCCAAAATTGACCTCGATCTCCCACTTTGTCGATGCACTCTATTCTACATATAGTTTCCTTAATGGACTGTATACCTAGGGAATCATACCCTGAGCTCCAATATTGTTAACGACTTTGTTGTGCATTCTAGATATCTATGTAGATGGATATCCTTTGAATCGCAAAGAAAAATTATAATCTGGTCATGTTGCAAACATTGTCGTATAGCACTTCGACCTATATTTTCAATGTTTATAACTACGAAATGCGAAATTTATGCTGTTGTAATTATCCAGTTTCAGATAATTTAACAACCCAAGTTTTTATGTGCTCTCAAAGCCTGGACGCTTTGAATATAAATTGTCCAAAATTTACACCGAAATGACGAAAGTCAGTCCTAAGGTTGGGATAAAAAAGCTTCTTTGGGGAAACAATTGGGTGTCATATATGAATTTTTATTGGCATAATTCAACTTAACTTATCAGCCGACTTCCTACGTACTGCCGTACTAAGGCACGTAAGGGCTGTCTCGCAGCCGAACTTTAGAACTTTGTGAAGAGGACTTCCTAGACTATAATGTACTCCAGGTCTGGTTTAGAAGGAACTATAAATCTGCCTCGTTTAAGCTACGACCAATATCCTCCAGTCAATGTGGAGTTCTTCTCTTTGATGCGATCAACACCTACTACAAGTTGAAAAAATTAACCACAGAATAAAATATGCCTGACAGTTTATTAGGGGACAATATTGTCAAACATCGTCTCGCTAATCGCTAACATCGTTCAGGAATTTCATTCACCATTATCTGCGTTACTATTCTAAGCAGTTTCGCTGTTCGCTGTCATGCAGGTATATTTTTCTCGTGCGGATTTATCTTTTGCAACATGACAATCATCGAACTATATCATAATCACACCCAAGAATATCTGCCGCTTTTTCTTTATAAAATGCATAAAAACGCTCAAAATGAAGCTGCTGACAGACGCGATTACACAGAAGCTAGCTACCAAGCTATTTTTGTAGCAAACTGCAAACAAGTATATGATCATCATCATCATGATCATCACCATTATCGTCATCGTCATCATCATCATCATCACCATCACCATCATCATCATCACTATCAACATCATCATCATCATCATCATCACCATAATCATCATCATCATCACCATCATCATCATCATCACCACCACCGTCATCGTCATCGTCATCATCACCACCACCGCCATCGTCGTCATCATCATCGTCATCATCATGATCATTATTATCACTATCATCATCATCATCATCATCACCACCATCATCATCGTCATCGTCATCATCACCACCACCACCATCGTCATCATCATCATCATCATCATCATCATCATCATCATCATCATCATCATCATCATCATCATCATCGGCCGACTGCGTTCGAGAGTATATGATACAAGTGCTGCTACCAAACAAGCTTCAATACGCGCGCTTTTGGATCTACGTAAATATCTGCAAGGCACTTACCCGATCAAGCCACTTCATATTTCGAACATATGGGATCTGATAGCTGAAGTCAACGAGGCAACAAGGTCCTAACACTGATTTTATTGCTTATGTCATTACCCTAATGATCATTCTTTGTAATTGCAAGCTACAGTGGTTTGGCATCAGAACTAACCTGGTCTTTAAATTTTGTTAAATTAAAGCCAAGCTACATCTTTGGTGGCAATCTGCCATCAGATGGGTATCGCTTTGCCTTATGTGTCATATGCTAAAGACGTGGCTTGTAAACGAAGAGATGTGGATTTTCATTACTAAATAGTGCTACTAACAGAGAAAAAGGAAAAACTTACATCTTTGATTCCATGTTGCTTCATTTTGCGATCGACTATAATAGCTTCTGCCTGTAAGAAATTAAATAGATTTGAAAGATTGAGGTGTCATATGGAAAGTTGTACGGTAACACATATTCATATGGCCACAGAATTGTCAAAAGGCAGAAGGGGCAGAAGAGCTTGCACCCTTTGATGTCTTGATAAGAACATTTTATACCACACGAAGCGCGCAAGCTTCGTTCTCGTTATGAGGCCAAATTTAGACTGCAAACGGCTTGCATTTTGTTTCAACTTCGGTGGCCGTGTGTCCGACCCACGTCAGGTAATCTGATACACATCTTCAAAAACTTTAGTATCGAACAAGATGGCAGTGAGTTAAACAAAGAAAGTGGAGTATCCGATGCTTCAGCAACGAAACCTGTAGCAATTACCTGCTTCTACAGGGTCAATGGGGAATACGAGTTAGCCTCGTTTACAAAGTGTCTTTTTCACGCAAGCGCAAAGACAATTTATTAACAGCGGAAACGTCTAGTGTCCATTCTGTCTTTGTCTATTATTTATATGACTTCTCAGTAAACCGAAAAGTCAAAACATCCCAAGATAATCAAACATCAATAGCCACATATATAAGAATTTAAGAACTATTAGGAGATGACTGCATGTTTCCAAAAGTGATAACAAACACATATCTAGCCAACTGTGCCGGAGCAGCGTTACCCAGGCCCCGGTAAGCAGCAAAAAGAAGAGAAGGATTTGATAAATTGACAATAGATCGGAAAAACGCTTTAAAAACTTGCTGAAGATTGTATTTCCAACTAGCCTGAACCTTCCAGGATTTTTTTTTTGCCAAAAACAGACTTTTTTGTCTTCTCCTTAATTTCAAATCTTCTTTCAAGTTCATCAAATCTCTTTTTCACAAGCGGTTCCTGACTTTTCAGTTTCTGAAACGGGGAGGTCTAATTCAAACATGGTCACGTTTCCTTCTTCTAGACTGACCTAGAACTCTATATACTTACAGTTGATTTGCGGATTTCTTGCTTTGGAACTAATTACATTTTAACTAGCCAATGAGGCATGCCATTAAAAATATGACTGGATATCAATTGATAACCCAAGTTAATTTGTGCATTCTTTTAACATCTATTGTTTTTGCCGCCTGCTGAGGCAATAGCCGCCTTTTCAATCAAATTGCCTTGCGAATGATTGCCCTAACGGCAACAAGTAGCCTTTAGACGTTATTTTTACAAACATGTCGTTATTTCTAGTTTTACAGGCGCATATATAAATACGGCATATTTCCGCATCAAACTTCCGTTATTGTTTTGTGGAAACTTAATTGTCCCAAGTTGTTGCAAAAGACCGTAGAAGACGAAATGGAAACTTCATAGCTCATATTCGAGCGAATAAATGTAGTATTGAAGGGATGTAAGTTGCAGTCATATCGCTACTATGTATTACGAAAATTTTACTTGATTACCTAACGGTTATTTAAGTTTGATAAATTTCACGAGGAAATGAAATATGCCATCAACAAGATTCGAAGTTCAGGGCCACCTTCTCGGGTCATGTTGGTCCTACCAACTAAGCTAGTTGACACACGATCATAGCTTACACATCCACCTAATTTACTCCTCTACGAATTTCACCATCAACCATCGGCGCTGCCTAACAATGAGGGCAGAGAAAAGGATGGTGAATCAAAGACTATGACGAAGACATAAATGAAAAATAGGCAATAATAAAGTGGCTTTGAAAATATATTGGAGAAATAGAGAAGATGTTGCCAATGGTGTTCAACTCGTGCCCGACGCATTCGAGAGCGTATACTCAACCAAGTAAGCTAATAAAGCCCCTATGATCACATAATCGATTTCTCTAGCCGCCACACAATCTTCTTATCCTCCACCGGTAGAGATTAAGATGGTGCTCTACGTATATTTGAAGACCATCTTCTGTGGCCATGTGACTTGACCATGGAAGGACTGGCATTCCGTCCATCAGTCCGTCCAAGGCCCATTGAAAGTGGTAGTTCAAAAATGAGAACTTGCAATGATACGTTCGAAAGATTATTAAAGAAAAAGACGCATTCTGTATAAAAATCTCGGTAGTACCGTATTTCATTTCCTGTAGGACACTAACGAAGATTCAGCATTCAATCACTGAAATTACTATATCTCAGTGGGTAGAGTCACAATATGCAATGGCTTTGGTTATGATTTTGAATGCCGGTGACGAACACGTTTATTCCTGCAGTTGATTTTCAAACTTGTCATTTAAAATTTTCAAAACTGTATAACCTTCATTAAATTTCGGTGTTAGTTTAATCAATTTGGATTTACTTAAACACTTCTTGCATCACAAGGCGCTTCATCTCCCACTTGTAGCCATACTAAATATGGAGGCTTCTAAATGCTACTATTTCTTCCTTAGCGGTAAAACTCTAACGATTTAATAGGTAAAAAACGAGATGATTACGAAGAAAAAATCTACCCAAAGGCAAATAGCTCCTTTGAATAGCAAAGCACTGTGTGGCTAAAGCAAAGTGCTATTTTGTGCTTGTTAATAAATATGTGAACAAAATTACTATATTGACATGTATTGCAAAATACCAAACAAATACCAAACAAATACCAAATAGAAATTTCTCTAATACCAGTTTCATCCCTAGGACTGCCCAAGTCTGGAACTCTCTGTCTTCAGACTGCTTTCCTCTTACTTATGATCTTGACACTTTTAAATTTAATGTCAACCGCCATCTTCTTGCAAATCATCAATTTTTCTGTCTTTTATTACATCTATTTTTTGTTTACTTTATATTTCACTTCTTTCAAAGTAAAACAATACTCAAAGTAAAAAAATTTAGAGAAATAAAGCTGTCTTAAAGGATGTCGTTATGATACATCACATGAGCATTCACGGCTCCATTTTAGTCAGACACAAATCCCTTCAAACATCTCAACAAGACATCATACATATATTAAATCTCATGTCCTACCTCAATCAAAGCTGCTGTATGTTGCTTCTTTTCTTCTTTAATTTTATGAAAGTCCTAACAAGAAAGTACAAAGTGTGATCACACAGGTTGAACAACGTGAAGATGTGATAAATACGTGGAACACAACAGAGTACCCGGCTAGGCCTCCAAAATTAATAAACGAGGTTTCAATTTAACAGCCCCTCTGCGCTCCAATAAGGCACTGTCAAGATCTTAAATCAGATTACATCAAGTAGAGGACTATCAAAATTACTGTTCTCACGTGAAGCCGGCTGCTTAATTGATCTGTTCCTAAAAACTAGGGTAGAAATGCGGATTTTCAAACAAATTATGCGCCAAATGTTTGGATTCTCCGCCATCTATTTATTTATTTCGGATATAGTGACAGAATTGTTCTTCAGTCGTATTGTATATATATCCACATACTGCTATCCTGGAAGTTCTGTAAAAATGTACAAATTCGGAACTTACGTGAATAAAAGAATTATCAAAGCAATAAAAAAGGGATAGTACAATAAAAGCAATATAAAATTTACACATAAAAGCAATAAATTGTACCCAAAATGTCCCAATATTAAAATCTTAAACTGATTAATGTTTAAGATCTTCAACTCTCGACTCACACTTGAACCATCTGGTCCTCTCCAAACTAAGTACACTGATAGTCTGGACAAAGTATGCTGCCAAGGTCTAGAATATTAACCTGCCCGACGCCTGAGGTCATAATCTTCTTCCCTAGAGCTTTAGATATCAATAAAATTCTATTTAACTCTACAGTTAAAATAAAGTTAGTTTTTATCTTTCAATTGCATATTCCTAGTGATAAGCCAGGAATGTATGCTATTGGGTGCATAATAAATTTATTGACTTTAAATATCTTTCTGACTCCCAATTTTAATACGACTCCTATTTTGGGGGGCAAAAAAGTACATAGCTGATTTCAAGCTTTCATGGAATGATTTCATTCTCAAAAACCACAAAAACATTATTACACAAAATGTTATTTCTTCTTATATTTGAATTGAAATTGTATATTAAGATCTTCCTTTGTTAGTCCAAAGGGAATCAACTTCTAGTAAACTTTCCCCTTGTATCAACAGCATTAAGCAGCGGTGTGTTGCAGTATGGCATGACATTAAAAATCCATCCTCACGGAAGAAAACCATGTTGCAGTCGGCTTAAAAATGGATCAACATATTGAAGATATATTTTCATTGTTATGGATAGTAAAGTGGAGTTTGCTTTGGATGTTCCTGGTATTTCTAAATCGTAGAGACTCTTGGTATTTTTAACCATCCTTCAACAATCATTCGCAAACTTTCTGTCCCCTGCGGGTCAGTCTATTTTCAGTTACTAGGAACACTAAGCCTGAAACGATACCAAATGTTCCTATATTTCATTATCAAATCAGATTAAAATATACTCAGAGAAGATAAACCTCTATCAACTTTTTTACTTTACCAGGAAGCAGCATTTCCGGTAGTTATTGACCAAAACTGCAATTTATACAAATTATAATAATAAAGCCAGTAGTTAAAGAGACAGGTACAGGGGCATCAAATTAACTACCTGCCTCGCAATCTCCCGATGACCTTGGAGAAAAATTTCTTACAATTATCCTGTAATTACTTGAGAAACAGATGGCAAATACCTGAGACTCAGCATCCAGTCTCCACTCCAAATCTTTCAACTGTCCTTCCAGATCAATTTTCTCCCGTTCAAATCGTCGAAGAAGTTTCCTAATATCAGCCTTTAAATAAGATAATAACAAGGTTTTCAGCAAAAAATTATGGAATGGCAGAAGAAATGTTCATCATTTATAGATAAGATAAGGTTTCATGTGATTGATCACTTCTATGATACATCAGTCGTTAGTCTATGGTTGTTGTCTGCCCCTTAACATTCCTTCAGGAATAGATTCTTTAAGATGCCCTAGTTGACAGTGCCTCCCATCTAACTTGTAACAGATGTTTAAAGTTTCTGCCTTTTAACATGAGGAGAATGTCCACACCTACACCTGCAGAAACCCAATTGTAGTTCAACCTATAAAAAGCCAGATTTACACTGCTTCTTGACGTGAGCTTGAAAGTTTGAATTCCACTCTATCTGCTGCACCAAATGAGTATAGAATCAATTGAGATACTTGGGTTGATCAAAGCTTGAAGCCGGGCAAAATACTGGATTTTAAAATGGAAATATTGTTCATTCCAACCATTATTTAGGCCATAAATCTTTGCTAGTAAACATCATCTGATATTAAAATGGCTCAAAATACTTGTAAAGCATTGCATGTTGTAGATAGTGTGGATGTACTTACTTACCCCAAGGTCTATAGTACATTTCTCCCTATATTGTTAGGGTTGGATGCTATTGAATGCCAATACATTTAATTGCTTTTATTCTGGTTGTTTGATCTTGGATGATAATAGATGTGGGGTTTCACTTCTGGATGCCTGTGACCTGCCATGGTCTAGTGGATAAATTCCTTGCCTTCTGTTCAAGAGGGTCAAAGTTCAAGTCTTTGAAGGGCCATCAGTGACGTCAGGAAGGGCTCTACGCTCCAACAAGTCTCATGTATATGGGCACTGCCCTAGCCCCTGCAAAGGGGAGTGTACATCATTAAAAACGCATCATAGAGCTGCTGTGGTCTTGTGGATAAGTCCCTTGCCTTCAGATAGGGTCAAGGCAGTCAGGGTTCAAATCCCAACCATTGGTGACCAGGAAGGGCAACCAATCTCAAAGTGCTCTATGCTCCAGCAAGTCCCATAGGCATGGGCACTGTCAAACCCCATGAATGGGAAAAAAGATGTTAAACAGGAAGAAAAAAGGAACCATACTTGTTGTCCCACTGTGAGATGGTCGAGTTACGCTTGTTGAACGGAAGTTGCCAACGTACTCTTAACCTCTCACGAAGAGAACTAGGACTATGTCTAAACAG
>JAAAKL020000820.1:14451-36128 GCA_010016065.2 Carybdea cf. marsupialis auct. non (Linnaeus, 1758) | reverse complement strand
GCCAACGCCTACAATCTTATTTTACAATGAACTCTTAAACAGGAAGAGGTCTGGTACACAACTTGCCAGACATCACATCGTTCCAAATGGGGGTGACAAGTCCCTTAAATTAAAAGCATTTACATAGTTCATCGCACTCTTATTCATCCTGAAGCTGGTCCTCGAAGGTAGAAGGGGCGGCAAACACTAATATAGATAACTTATAGTGACATGCATCCTCTCAAACAACTAGAAGGAGTTGCGATACAAATAATGAACTTGCGCTCTCTATTCTTGTTAAGTGCTTTTGCTTCGGTACTTGCCTCGGCAACTGCTTCCTAAGTTCACAAAAAATAGAGGACGTTTTTCTTCAAAATCATTGATGTGATAAACAATTATAGTCCTATCTATGAATTTGTACTTTGAGAATTGACTTTGTTTTCTACACCACGTCTTGGGGTTCTCTGCTTCCTTTGTCAAGCAACTGATTCTTTTAAATTGAAACTTAAATAAAGTCTACCGTGCCTTACAAATTGCTTCAAACTTATGAACAAACCGATGTTTAGTGCGCAGCCTCAATAGACTCGAAAACGACATGTGATTTGTCACCGCACGCTCTTAAAACTGCACCGTCCAATGATAAGCAGATCGAGGGAGCAAAATAATGCCATGGGGAAAATAGATGTTCTCGTTTTCATAGGTACTCTCATCTGTTTTCCATTTTCGATTTCATCACTGAACTGAGTATAACGACATTTCCAAAACTTCATCGACACAGCGACACTAGTTTGAAGTCAACACAGGAAGTATCATTCACGAGAGAGCAGTGTTTGTAAGTCCTATTTGCAATTATATTTATAGGCAATTATTTTGTTATGTTTTAGAGAGGGGATGGATAACCTTTAAAAACGCGATGCGATCTTGAAGGATATTTAAGTCACACCTGACTCTATAGTAAGTTACTTGTGCATGTCGCTTCTAATATCGTGGTAACCAGCAATATCTCACACCATATCAATGCTCTTGGAGATTATGTATTGTTTATAGTTGATCTTTGCCTTAACGTAGGCGATACAAGAGTTGGTGGTACTTGAGCGTCGCT
The DNA here is from genome assembly GCA_010016065.2 of Carybdea cf. marsupialis auct. non (Linnaeus, 1758). NCBI lineage: Eukaryota > Metazoa > Cnidaria > Cubozoa > Carybdeida > Carybdeidae > Carybdea > Carybdea cf. marsupialis auct. non (Linnaeus, 1758). Next base: position 35,047 of record JAAAKL020000820.1, on the reverse strand, counting down.
AGGAGTAAGGCGTTATCTACCAAAAATAAACGCGAGTTTCTGAAAAGTAATGGAGCTGATCATTAGTAGAGATTGTGTGGCTGTCACTGAGCTGCATCTTTTCCTATTCTTTTAAAACTATTTCATTGTGTTAAAATTGTGTCTTCCACAAAAAGAAAACTTCGGAAGTGTCAAGAATATTTTCATAATTGCTTATGTTTCTACCGTATTTGGGGCAGTCAGGTGGTCAAGGCATGAAATAACGGGGCGCACTTTGTTACAACATGTTACGGAAAATAAAACTGATCCTTACAGAAATTTAGCTGTACACACTAATTGATTATGTTGATAACTTGCGATTTATGATCGTAATTTATAAATATCTGTAAGCAAACTCAATAAATGGATTTAGTTGCTGTATTCAACTTTGGATTTTTAACATCGATTTTTGCTCGGGGATTAGTTAATAGGGCAATAGGCTGACACAGATAGGGGGTATTGGGATAGGGGGTGTTGGGATAGGGGGTATTGGGATAGGGGGTGTTGGGATCTCCTGAGACTCTAAAATAATTATAATAAACGAGATACATTGCTCTAAGAGGTCAAGGAACTACTAGAGTGAAGTCTGCAATATGGAAGGCAATTAAGGAGACCTAAAGAGGAAACATAGAATAATCGCAATCGGCTGTTACAATGCATGTAATGGAAGAAGCTTATCCATCGGTTCTTTATCCCTTGGTGGCATACCTTTCTATTTCTGTAGTATGCATCTAAACATAAGAAGGTTCCTAAGAATTTAGGTAATGAGGACAGCAATGTGCCACTAGGAAATCAACGGCATGCGCTCCTCCATTTTAATAAGGTTTTCTCTTACTATTTCTAAACTCCTAAATTATCTAAATCGGCCAGTTGAAATCACCCCTTAGCCGCCCCTGTACAGATGCATACAATTTCTCAGATTTGAGTACATATACTCCAGCCTCTTAATCTCCTCAAATTTCACAGTCTCTCCCTTGATAGATGTCAAAACAGATAGTGCAAACTACAGATGCAGATGAGCAGTAGCACCTGCTCTTGCTTCCTCAATACCGATGGCAACTTCTATACGTCTCACTACTTATCTCCAACGGAAATAGATTTGATGTGTCACTTAAATCATAGTCAGCCATTTGCAAGAAATCTCTACACCATTGCGGATTTGGTTCTTTAAAAAGAAATTCGTAAGAAATGCTTATGTTCTTTTGGAAATCTCGTATGTTCTTGTGGAAAGTGATGTACTCTATAAGTTTCAAGCGTTTCTAGAAAAATAACTTTTAAACGTGTCTGTGAGTGAACCTTATGTGAATGTTGGGAAGCGGTCTACAACCTAAAAAAGTTGCAGATCATCTGTGTATTTGTACTTTTGTCATACATAAACGCGTTTAGCTTCCTAATACTAAGGGTTTTCCATGGGGTAATTCTGGAATAGTCATAGTCATATCTTAACCAAGAGCTTGAAAGGAAAGATGTCCGATGTATCATATTTACTGGTCCTACCCCTCGCATTCTACACATATGTAGGCCTACTGCTCTTGCTTACTTGCACAATCTGAAAATGTTTTTATGTACTATTTCTTAATAAATTTGTTGTCAAAAAATCATTTATTTTGTTTCATAGTGTTCAATTGTTGACTAAGAATGGTTTCATTTTTTTATTTTTTTGGTTATGAAAATCACTTTTCATTTTAAGAATCCCTCCTTATATATACCCTTATATGACCCCCCTCATTCGAATTAGAGAAGACAGTATGAGCTGATGTCTTACTTTACCTTGCCAGTATAGCAACGACGCTAGCCACGTATTAACATTAGGCGTTTTCAGATTTCAAAGTTTCTCAGGGACGGGTGAGGGGTAGACAATTTAATAAATATGGGGATTTTACGCTGCCTAAGAAGGCTGCAGGACCTGGGAGGAAACAAAAACTTAAAGTAACTCGGGCCCAAACTCTTGGGCTATGCAACTGCGTATCCCTTTACAGTGATACCGTAGACTTTCATCATTAGTCAATGGTTTTGAAGAGGAACAACCATGATCTGGCCCAGGGGTATCACATAGTTTTTGAACACTTTGCAAAAGGTGAGCCAGATTTACTTGAGAGTGCTACTCAGTTCGTTTCCGTTGTCTTTCTTGTCACCCTTTGATAAACTGATTCTGGCGAATAAGGTTCACAATTCGCTTACAAGAAGCTTCCTCGACACCAGACCTCTTGAATGGAGGAACGTCTTTCTTTCTCCAAACAACTTGAAATTCGGTCACTATCTTGGCAAAGTATGCACTGTTCAGAAAAGTTGCATAAACTATGATGACAAACAGGATTTGCAAAATTTGATCCATATGACACACAAATACAGCAAGAAGTAAACGTTTTCCACTTTCGAAGCTACTCTCGACCTTGCTCCGAGGCCAATAACAGATTTTGTAAGTTTGACGCACTTGTATCCCGTTTATTAAAATGGTTGTGTAATAACTACCGAATTTTATCATCACATATTTCCTTTATTTAGAGGAATATCATAATTAAAGAAACAGTGTTCATTTTTGCCCTTGCTCTCAGATAAATTGCACTTGAAGGGGTTGTGTTGTTTACCAAATCAGTAGTTGTATATTTCTCATGTGTCATTGCTGTGCGTGTCATTGTATTGTTGCACTGTCCATATTTTGACTTTCCACTATTCCATTTGAGCAGTGGCGGGTTTAAGTCGACCGGGCCAGGGCCTTATGCCTCGTTTCCAATTTAGTAGTGACGTCTAGTGTGGAGCTACAAAACACAGCTAGGAGAGGAATGGGTGTTAGTTGAGGAGATATTTGCTCTTACCTTGACCTGTTTCTACTCTTATGAAATACATGTCAATAAACAACACGTATGACACGACAGCCAATAAGTTTGCTGGTCCCACTAATAACCATGCAGTTTAGGGTCACGAGATAATTTATTGGGATATAGGAATGTATATGCAGTACCGTCCAGGTAAAACCGGCTCGTATGGTCTGTTTTGGTTTAACCTACGGAGAATTGACGAAAGTTATACTCTACAATCCTGACAACCCCATATCGTCGCACTTACGTAAAGCTCTAAAAAGGCCACATTTTTCTTAAAATTTTGGGTAAATGGGGTTGTAGGTAAAACATATCTGAGGTCGACATGTTGGCGTGGGGACAGGGGATATGAATCTGTTTAGTTATACTCGAGTAGATTTATTTACATTTTTTGCAGATACGGGGGTAGGAGTCTGAAAATTGCCTACTTTTCGATTCTTTCTAAGTTTATGCTCCCTGTCAAGAACTTTCCAAAGCACGTAAGTACAACTAAAGGACAAACTTAGTGATTGATGGCGAAATGAGATTAAGTGGCATCAATAAAATCACATGTAAAACAGTAGAGATTTGTACCTTACTACTATTGTTGATAACTCGAATTGGTTCAAATATTTTACAACAACAAAATGTTTCACATGTAAATGTTTTCGTACAGAAACCAAACAAAATATCAGATGCTTAATGATGAGAAGCTAATATTTGATAAACTAACAAAGCTCATACTTCAAATCTAAAATCAAACAGGTAAAAATGGTCATTTACACTTAAATTCATTTCCTGATCAATAGGGCATTGATACAAAGTCCATAAAGTCTTACAAATGCAGCCCAAAATAAATCTCTCAACCTTCTGTTCTCAATATCATTTCTCGTGGTTACTTTTAGCAGTTATCAACAAGAGAGTCAAACAGTGAAACTTGACTACCAGGTTGGTTTTCAATGCTTGGGGGTGTTAAGGACGCATTTTCATACCCTTTACTGCTACGAAGGTGAGAAGAGGGTATGCCACTCGCAGTAATTGGCAACTCGCTCAAAATTAAATGAAAGCAATTTCCTGGACAACGAAAAAATGTGTCAAGTTGGTTTACAGGGCAAAGGGGATCTGTGATAGCACAGCTGTTCTTTATTGAAAGAGGGGGTCAAATAAGCTGTAGGGTTGGGTATCTTTTCAAATTTTCATATAATTTTCATACAATAAAGTGATATTGGGGTGAGTCATTTGCTTTCCCTAGAATATTCAGCCTTTGGGGGACCTTTCACGAAAATATCATAAAGTGGCGTGGTCATTATTACATAAAATAGGGTGAGGGGGGATTTGGACAAATTGCAATTTGAATCCCACTTAACAATAACGCAAGGAAGAGTAGCACTTCTTGTTAAGGCTGTTATTGTAACAGTGTTCTAGTCACGATGGGTCACAACCAGAAAGGAGAAATCAGATCGGTTTTGAGCTTAACCCATGTGCCACAATCTGCACGATATGATAGCACTAACTGCATTCCCTATTTTATATCTCTTGTTTTTGATAATTGACACTGGCAGCATGCTCCATCATGTAAGATGCTGGAATGATTTTCAGTTTAACTTGAATCCTCTACACAGTGACCAATATTCATCAAGTATCAAACAAAAGTATTTCAATTTGCACATCATTCATGGCAGGGACATGCTACAAGATTTATTAATTATGCATATGAAATCATCAATTTTCCTTTCAATCTGAAATGTATGCAATGTCTCCGTGACGTCAGAGGTTATTAATGAAAATAGCACACTTTTTATACATAACAATTTAACTTTTCGTAATATGGAATATCTAATGCCTCTCAAAATGTTGCAACCGATTGCAGTATGCGATCATACAGACGGAGTCTGATTAAATTATTTCCTTGCTTCTCACCGAAGTCAAAAACTTTGTGTCACAAACGTATATTATCGGCTTTTAAAGTTTTATATCTCCCTAACAAAATATTGTTTGATGCTGGTCCCTAACGTAAGAAACCAAGCAATATAGACAGAGTTTTGACCAGAGATTTTTAAGGTTCAAATGCTTCCAATTTAAGCTCTATATACAATACAGACCTGGCATTTTGGGGAACAACCTATTCCATGGCTGCCTCTAGATATCTGGAGTTCAATATGACTTTTTCGAAAACGTTTGATTTGTGACGTCATCACTTCCCCTCCTTATATACCTAAAGGAAAGGGGAACAATTTTGAAATATCTAAAGGAAAATAGAAAATTTTGAAAAATACCCGAAGGAAAAATGGAACAAATTTGGAATATCTAAAGGAAAATAGAACAATTTTGACAAATACCCGAAGGAAAATGGATTAATTACAGGCCTCACTTACTTCGTGGGTTAAACCTTTTTCTTTATCATTTATCATCCAACCAAAGAAAGTGGATTGCGAGAAAAATGTTCAGTCGAAGCAAGTACTGTTAAATGACAAAAGATGTGGGACGTGTCACCATGTGGTTGAAGATGACGTATACCTGACTCATGATTTATTAGGGTATGATCTACCGGAAATTTGCAAAAAATACACATTTCAAGTAACGAAACAAAATATACTAAATTATACAGTAATTTTGTCCTGGATTTTTCCCCGTAACTAATTTAAAAGCAGTGAATAATACAATTGAGTTATAAGGAATTGAGTAAGAGGAAAACCTGGTTATCTTTATTATAGGCCTGTTAATAGTTTTCATAACCATAAAATACAAACATTGGTCAATTAAATCACACGCATTCAAATGACTCCTCATTTTAAAAGCGTTAAAATATACATTGAAGTTATAATTGCATAAATGCAATTTACATCTAAACATACTCAATTTATAACTGCATAAATAAGGAGTACAACTTCACGTTAAAGTAACCAATGTGGTGTGTGGAGGACATGTATTAGTGTGTTTCTTATGGCTACCTGTTATTCCTTAGGATATAGGATGACGACAAGTACGTGATGTAATGTGGGGTATTCAGTCAGTTTACACTTAAATTCATGATATTTTTGTGGTAAAGCAATTAAATACCATAAACGATCTGCCTTATAAAACTAAACTCCATGGGCGCAGATCGCTGTAAGGATGGGGGGGGGACAAAAGGATTAAACCTGAACAATTTGACATCTCTAGGCCCAAACGTTGGGGGATAAAGCAGCTGTTGTCCCCCATCCCCCCTCCAAGAATCTACGCCCATGCTGAACGCTGATGATTCTTCTTCTTTATGAAATGTTTGTCTCGACCGTTTTTGTAACAAAGGGACAAGGGTGCTGGCTAGCGAATATTATAACAAGGGTTTGTATTTAAATTATTTCGTATGATTCCGAAGAAGAGTGGGAGTGTCAACTTAACTTTCATAAAATATGAGTTAAATATAATGTTAATCAGTCCCGGCCTGCTTTATGAAGCACAAACTCCAACTATTTCTTACATTCCCTTTCTAATATTTTACTAGATACCTCTTACTATCTACCAGGGTGTCTTTTTCGGTTGTTATTATGATACTTGCTAGTCACTTACCCTCTGTATTGTAGGGAGATTTCGCAACATTCTCTTTTACTACAGACAGAAATTGCATCTCGTAAGCCATGAGTTTTCGAATATTCATGATTCATTGAACATACAAGATTTGATTAAAAGTAGCAATGCAGTGACCTACTGCGTAAGTCAAGACTCCACGACCTAGACAGGAAAACTTTCGAAAGAGTATTGGTAGAGGATATTTAAATTCTAATATTCCGAATGACCTGCTCCCTAGATTGTCAACCCCAGGTGCTAAAGTTACAGAAATTCATGTACCATATAAACACAATACAGAAATTCGCATTGAAACCGATAATTGCAGCAAATTCTTTTTCTTGTTGTTGCTGTTCTGGGAAAGAATGTGCTTGAATTTTTTAGATTGATATTGTAGAAGTATTTCTTGTCACTTATCTTAAGGCAAAGGTGCTCATTTCCTTTAACACTCTAGCTCTCAGAAACAACCCTTTCTGTTTATCACGTTGCTGAAAATCATTTTTTCTCCATGAATAACTCCACAAGAGTATAGTTCTTTCTCCAGAAGCATCTCTAGATCATTTCTCTGGCAAACCCTATTTGCATTCAACTCACCGATGAAAATATCTGGGCAATGTCCTGGTTCCTTTAAACGTGTTGTTACGTTCTCGGTTGACGAATAGTGCCTTATATTCCCTTTCCTTCCCTCTCCCCTCTTATCATCTACTTGTCAAATCTCCGCTGCACAGTGACGCTGTCGTCTCCAATACCTTGAATAGACAAGTTTTATAGAGCTACTAGAACAATTACGAACCCTGCTAGTTTCCGTATTTACAGTTTTGGACTATGACGTATGCAAGTTTTTCTACCGTTTCGAAATATTATTAAGTTTGAAAACGAGCACTGCTGCTAAGCGGAGAGGTCTAGAAAACAACTAATACCAGGAATGGACACCCCTTTCATGTGAGCTTCTATTTGTCCAGGAATGTAGGTGACACATATTCACAGTGCACATTACCGTTTGTATACCCCAAGACCTGGAATCGCGAAATAACTTAGCACAGGTTAAACTTCTTATTCAATTTTCCATCTTAGATAAACCTTAAGCATGAATTCTTATCAAGAAAAACTTGTATTGGATCTGAGGGTTTTCTTTAACTCAGCTTTCACAAACATGACTTTTTTTATCTATCAAGAATATTCAAAATTGAAGGAACTGACGTGTATTTTTGTAAGTCTTGGCTTGACACTTCCAGAATGGGAGTGCTGCATAAATTGGCTCATCGATTAATTCGAGCATCTCTTCCTCTCACTTGGTAACCTAAATTATTTATTGAAGTTTACATTCATTTGAAATTTCCTTGGTCAGGTTCCTTCTATTATCATTAAGCGACTATATTCTCATTCATTCTGTTATTATATCACACACGATACTTGTTTATACCTCAACATCGCCTTTGAACGGCTTCTATAGTAGAGCATTAAGAAGAATTGAAGGAATCCGATGTTGGCAGCACGTCACGAATAACGAGCTACGTGAGCGGACGCAACAAGCTCCAGTCTAAATTTTAACCGCTTAAAGAAGGGTGAGATGATATAGACATATCCTGCGCCTGCCTCCGAGTCATCCAACCGGCGCAGTCCTGGATTTTAGTCCGTCTGCAGCAGGATGGAGACGCCAACGAGGCGCACCTCGCTCTCGATGGCTCGATATCGTCGCCAAAGATCTGCAATCCTGTGGAGTGCCTCTATCTCAAGCGGAGCAGCTCACTGCCAATCGTCAGCAATGGCGAGCACTTGTGTTTCAAGTTGGCTCTACGAACCGCACGGTGCTTGAGGATTAGTGAGTGAGTGAGTGAGTGAGTGATATTTGTTTATGATGGGAACAAACTTTAATGCCAAGTGTCTTTTATAAGTATAAAATATCAACTGATATTATTATTTGATTACGGAAAATTAAAGGTCCTTCTTTTATCACTCATCAAATAAGAGAAAAAGCAAGAAATTGCATTTCAGCATTTCATGACGTTGCATTCAATAAAAAGATTTAGTCGTACCAAACTGTTATAAACCCTAAATATCTGACGGGGACCATACATATATAGCCACAGTGCAGAGGAGGGAGAACGAGAAAATCTATTGTTGTGTTGGACGATCGAAGAGTGGGTAGTTTTCGTAGCAAACCAAACTGAAATGTCCCTAAGATGGAATAGTGTATACAGTGGTATACGAAGGAAATATTTTATGGGGGTGTATACAGTGGTATACGCAGGAAATATTTTAAGGGGGTGTATGCAGTGGTATACGCAAGAAATATTTAAAGGGGGTCCTAAGTAGAAGACCAAAGATGGGAACTCGTGGGGTCTGTGTGTGTCCTCATACATGAAATTATAAACTACTAATGCATAAGTGCTTGAAAACGTATTATCTCGCCATTAAAAAGCTATACTTTTCTTTAACACTGCCAATTAAGTATAAACCGATAGCCACTTCAGAAACCGACAGCAGGTAAAGTAATGCATTGCCATATAGTTACATTGTCTAAATTCGGGAACAATGGTTTTCCTGTGGTCGAAACATTTCACTAGTTGTACAAAATTATTTGTTGAATTAAAAACAGTGAATCACATTTACATCACTGTCTTCTCTTCGTCTATGTAAATTTCCATGCTATAGGAAAATTGGACCAAATATTTGAAAAGATTAAAATATTAATTAGTAATTTAAATAAAATTCTTTTAATACAAAGTTATCCCCTCTAAAACTAACATGAAGCTTCAAGTAAAGAGGCATGTAGAATTTTTGCACTAGTCAGACCTTTTTCAGCGTAATTTGCAAATCCTATATTCACATGACGTATTTCATTACAAGAACTAGTTGTTTTGTTGAATCTGAACTATAAAGGTGTACATGGATAAATCCAAACCATGTAATCAATCCCTTTCTTGTATTGAGCTATCATTGCTCAGAAATGATCAACTTCCTGTTTTACACAGAAATGGGTTATTGTTGACACAGAAGCTTCGAAACTGCAAATGTAAAACTGTGAGAAGTTTGATGTACATTTATGCTCACAACAGTAAAACAATTCCATTATCTCTATAGTGATTTGCTGATGTCATCAAATTTTAAGAAATTGCATAATTTGCAAATTCAGAGAATTTTGTCATTTCATTGAGAGCATAATTTGGAGTCGATTTTATGTTAATAATAAGTTTTCTTCAATAAATTTCAGAATCTCGAATGACTACCCTCTTCGTGCAGCTGTACTAAAAGATGCTGTTACAAACAATCTATCTACCAACAAGTCGGCCTACTGTTATGATGCTTCCTGAGCAGTTGTAACACCAGTCCTACCATTAAACTAAGTGTTTATCTGCTTTTCTTAAAGCGGGGTGCGCCCACAACACTATACATTGATCTGTGGACTGCTGCTGATAAACCATGCGCTAAAGGGTAGACTAATTAGGACGCATATTTATAAAAGCTAAGTTAAAGGTCTACATAAGCCGCACATTTATGACAGAGGAAGTACACCTTCGATTTCCCTACGCCTAAAGCTCACGAAGGAGACCAGAGACCAAGGCAGAAATTAGGGGGGCTCAGCCCTTATTCAAAAATTATAGCCCCTAAGGCCTGGGATGTAACACCCACCCTATGTTATAAAAGTGCAGTAAGCAAGAAAAATGATCTTGAGTTTTAAACGGCAGATTTGCAATGGACGATTTATTTTCTGCTTCCAAGGGCCGCCATATTTTTTTCAGGTAAGCACAGATTACGTAAGGAGTTGGCCTTCTTTGTAGGCCTTGGTTGCTCCTTCATCTTTCCCTCTTGAGATCGTGTTACATTCTTGTCACTGGTAACGTTTCTTCTTCTGGTTTAGGCCACTGATCTCTAAAAAGCACTGGATGGGGCAGATTCCATCTCAAAGTGAGGTCAGTCCTTGGACCCCATTTCAGTCCACATCACACAGAGCTTATAAACAATATTACGTAGTATTGTGGACCTTCCCGTGCTATTTTAACCTATGGGGGCGAGTATTCGTTACCATATTCGTTACGTATACTTTGACCCTGTTGGAAACAACGGGAAGCTCTATCCAGTCTGCTTTAGAGATCAGTGGTTTAGACAGCTAAAAGTGACAATGGTAGAGCTGAAATTATCTATGCACATTATGAGAGATGGTAGAGATTAGCCAAAATGTTCGTAGAAGTGCCTAGATGGCCGAGGGATGCTGATTCTAGATGCAAAGGAATCCTAAAATTGGAGCTTTCGTGTGTCGAATACATTTGTAGCAGATGAGCAGGCAGATGGGATCAACATTGACACGTTGCACGAAAGACAGAAAGAAAGACAGAAAGAAAGACAGAAAGAAAGAAAGACAAAACGAAAGAAGGAAAGAAAGAAAGAAAGAAAGAAAGAAAGAGAAACAAGTAAGACCATTGAAAAGGCTACCTAAGACAGTTTTGTAGTACAAGACACCGATTTGTGCAATAAAAAGAGGGGAGGGGGAGAGAACTTGTCATTTCCTACCCTTTGAACGTCTAGCTATTTACTCGTCTTTGATGTGATATTTTCCAGTTTCGTTTCATTCATGGTTGACAGCTCCATAAAGGGACTGTTATGGAAGGTCAATTTGAACCTTATAATGCCATTCCTACAATCTGAAGCTATAGGATATTTTATGATAAGTACATAATTAATGTAAATAATTTGACAATCTAAAAACTTATTTTTATCATTTTTTTCATTCTAATTACATTCTTTGTTGTCTTATATAGTATATATAATGTATTATAATTACAGCTTTTTATCTATATAGTTTCTTCAGGCTTGGTTTTTAGATAGCTGCATTTTTGTTGTAACGAGAACGAGATAGAAGCTAATGTGAGAACCAATAAATGATAAAATAGATTAGATTCTTCCTGTTTTGGATAGAGTTAAAAGTTCTATCTGTTTCAACAAGTTTTTAGAAAGTTTTAAAGCTTTTAATAGTCTTATAATTTTATCTATACAGTTTCTTCAGGCTTGGTTTTTAGATAGCTGCATTTTTGTTGTAAAGAGAATGAGATGCATACAACCCTACCAACACATTAATTGCTATCAAGCCGGTAGATACCTGTAGAGAGCAAGCTCTTGCGTGATTTCTGATTACTCATCCTCCATAAATTTTGTTTTATCTCTACACAACTCCAGTCTGTTGAACGCCTTTTTCTCTGTTCATAATTATACATGTTCACTGTAACCATGAAAAGTAACATTTTCATGTTTGAAGAAAAGTTAGCGGCTAGCATACTTCCTTTCTGAGACTTGTTTAAGGTTTAAAAAATCACTTGACCTGACGAGCTGTGTCCAAAGCTGAACTGAAACATCTTGAAATGTTTGCATAAGCATGACTGCTATTGACATCGGGCTTGCACGAAGGAGATACACCAGAAGGTCAACTAAAATACAAATTTGCTATCAAAGAATTGCAATCCTTATGTAGTAACGTCTACTGTCAACAGGAAGGAATGTTGATAAAGTAAATAAAAATCGATGATTGTAACATTACAATACCTTCCCATTTGTGTGCTTACCGTGAGGCAAAGTGGGGACATGTCCCCCCACTTCTCACAAGAAAGTTTATATTGTAACTAGTCTAAATCTGACATATAGATATCGTATTTTGTCTTAAGGATAACATTCCATGACTTTGAAGCCATAAATCTTGTCATTTTGATAGAATATGTCATTAACTGAAGATAGGACTGGATAGGAAGCTAATGTGAGAACCAATAAATAATAGCATTGATTAGATTCTTCCTGGTTTTGGATAGAGTTAAAAGTTTTATCTGGCTCGACAAGTTTTTAGCAAGTTTTAAATCTTGTAAGACAGGGTGTAGTTTCTTGGTAAAATTTGTCCCCTCGAGATTGAAAAGGCTTACTACCCCCCTGTGTTGTTCAAAGAAACTTCTCTTTCTATAGAATGAAATAGCTATTGTCCAACATCAGATAAGAAAATTACATGTTTTCAATAAACCTGTCATATTAAAGAGTAGGAAGTGCTTCACAGCTTATTATTACAACTATTACTACAACTACTAGCGATGACGAACAGCAAGTCTATCATTATGACAAACAAAGAGAGAAAAACGTCAAAAGCATTTTGTATGAGACCGACTAGCGAATGCTGACTTGTAAATTGAAAGTTGTGCCACATTAGAATTGTTAGATAAGCTTCCATGGCTTTCATTTATGTATGATACAAATGAAATGCTTTCACTATGTTACTGATTTCTGATATAAATAGTGAACATAAGCCGCTATGATCTTCATGACATTATATTACGTCCTCTGTGTCCTTTGATAGCGAAAGAAGGGGGATGTTTTGCAGCTTTCTTACCAAGCCACTTTTTTCTTTTCTCAGAATAATAATATTTGTGTGAACTAATACATTTACATGCTTTACTTAATGTAAGACTACCAGTGTCTTACATATCGGATTATTTTCTGGAGATCATTTTCAAGCCCAGGAAAAAATAGTGAAGGGCCTAGAAAATTCTTGATATTTGTTGATAGAGTTTTAAAGAAGGAGGATTGTGCCATTCGATAAACAATTTTGAGGGCAAAAATGAATCTATCAACCACCTTACCTCCAAATACGACCGCTTACCGAGGAAGACATGGCCTCTGTAGAGTAGTTAAGACAGAATTTCATTACATGTTCAGCAGTCTACATTAAATTTTTAAATGATCTTATGTAAGTAAGCCTTTGACACGCACGTAGATTAACAGAGATGACCTAAATCTACAACTGTACACATCTTGAGGGCCTTAGGATCCGAATTTATTATCAGACATCTCATTAGCAGGTCTGTATGAAGCCAATGCATATTGACATTTCGATCACGGTCTCGTAAACATTGTGAAAGTCTTCACTCATATCAGTGGGATAAGTGTCATGAAACCAATTTTCGTTTTCAAACAATAAAAAGTGTGAACTTGGGTAGGGCAACCAGTAAATAACATTGTACAGTGCAGATGCATAGGTCAGGAACCAGATTTCTACTTTACCAGAGAATGTTGTTCTGAAAGTAGTCTAGGAAAGAGTTGAGTATCGGATGTGACGCCCATGACTTTTCTTAAGATAATTACTTTTGACCTGAGTTTCAGAGTTTCAGAGTTTCGGAGTTTAACAGAGTACATCAGTTATAGACTTTCACAGTTCAGATTTGTCTTACTAAATTATGTAAAGAGATATAAAGAACAAAGATGACCTTGTCTTATATAGATTCCAGTTCTGACACGAATTGTTAGTACTACCTTAATTGTACTTAATTTTCGCGCGGACTTGAATTCGAGCGTTTAAATTCGCGCACCCAAAATCGATATAATTGCGCGGACTTTCATTCGCGCACCTTAAATGCGGATGAACACAATAATAATGAATGAATATCGATGGTTGCAAGCTGTATTCTGTCAAAAAGTGAACAACAATGAACATCCATTTACATCTGTCAATTATGAATGAATAATAAAATCACTATCGAATCAGTCCATCTTTCAAATCATTCAAGTGTCAGTCTTTTTATTCCAATTAAATCTCAATCTTCGCGCTTCGGAGCTGCATCCATTTCTAAGAACTTCACAATTCCAGATCTACAATTGCTGAAATCGAAGTTGTTGGTCAATTATCAAGGGAAATTTTGAGATTTTGTAAGTTCTCCTGCGATTATGGCGGAGAGCTCAGAGCCGCTGTTAGAGATTTAAGATATCGAAGGTCTCCGATTCCGCAGGGCGGCTTAGAAATTCCGATCACATTAACAGTTCACGAAGGAGATGCGCCACGAAGGAGCTTTTCAAGAAGATGAAGGAATCTGTTGATGATTATTACTTAGAGCCGGACCAGATTCCGGACAAAGAATATAATTGGCTGATTTTGCGGACGCACTATCCTTCGTACTTGATGTTCGTATATTTTATTGTCTTCTAGAGCGTCCGTAAAATCAGCCAATTATATTCTTTGTAAACAACCTTTCAATCCTCTGTTTTTGTGTATAATTATGACGTTATGGTTCTGACGAGAGTCATCGAAAAAAAGCTTTTCTCAGATTAAGATATATGTTTCTGCTATAGGAAAAACCTTGTCCGAAATCCCAGATTTTGAGAAAATGTATACGGGTGACGGCTTTTGTATCACAAGAGAGTCTAGGCCTCCTTTTATTTGACTGTCCTGGAATCAAGTCACGTAGAATCTAGCAAACTTCTAATTTGCAGACAGAAGGAATTTATCTTTCATTGGCACTTTCTTATTAACCACATGGTTGTATTAGACGCCGATTGGTTAAACATATAACACTAATCAGGTAGTCGTAATTCAGATCAACTCTTTGAAAAACCTAGGTTAATATAGGTTATTTTACTTCAATTGCCCTCCATTGTGGCAAATGTCAGACAAAAAAGCTTCTTGTGTAAGAAAGGTTTCTCTATTTCATGTCTTCATGATAATTTGACTTTGCATAGGTCGCTTGATGGATCCTACACCACTAGCATGATTGTTTTAAGGCTAAGATCCATGTTATCCTCTGAATTAGCTAGTTTTCGGTATAAGTATCCCTCGTTCTCCCCATCTCTAAACACGTAATGCTTGTCATGCTGGAAAAATGATCAACGCATTGGAACACATCAAAGGTTGAAATTGAAAGGCGAGATTTGCTTTAAACTTCTCAAAATTGTCTTCATCTCCCGAGATAAAGCTAGAAATGATCGACACAGGGAAAACATGGAAAAGAAGATGCCGAGATGCCGTGAAATCTGGAGGTTTGAATCTTTTTAGTGATTTCTTAAATTTTCTCTAACAATGTTTCAAACTTGTGTTTTCCCTGACTTTGCATCTGAACATATTCTAATAGAGTCATTTGCACACATTCTGTATATTCCTTGCTTGTATCTCTACTGAGAGCACTCCTTTCTCCTGTTAGAAGTAAAACGGATCGCTCCTGTTCACCTCTTTGATGGTCTTCTACTACGTCTCTTTCCCATCTTTATACTTCCAGAGCACAAGGCATTTGTCTGCTCGTCTTATCACGTGACCTAGCTAGTTTAGCCTTATAACAATACTTGTCCCATTATATTGACTAGAGAAGAGCGAACAGCACCTAAAGAGGATGGAAGACAGCAATGCAAAAAGCTCTGATTCCATTTATGTGGAGATTTGGCCTGCCATACACAGAAATTGGCAACTGCATTCACGAAGGTGAAAAACTTGCAGGGGACCTCAGTAAGTCAATCTTCACCACAAT
The DNA here is from genome assembly GCA_010016065.2 of Carybdea cf. marsupialis auct. non (Linnaeus, 1758). Classification (NCBI taxonomy): domain Eukaryota; kingdom Metazoa; phylum Cnidaria; class Cubozoa; order Carybdeida; family Carybdeidae; genus Carybdea; species Carybdea cf. marsupialis auct. non (Linnaeus, 1758). The sequence goes on along the minus strand of JAAAKL020000820.1, from coordinate 19,422 downwards.
GCAAAAGCAGCCTGATGCAATGGATTGTCTCCGTTATCTTCCTATCAATTTGATGAGTCACTTTATCTAGCGCCATCTTAACAATTCTGATTCACATAACAAGAAAAGCAATACAGCTGGAGACTACTAAGTAACAGTAATGTTTTAAAGATGATGTTGGGACACAAAAAGCCATTTTCTATGTGAGCATAATGTGAGCGGGCAAAAAAGAATAGTAACATTTATACTTACGTTTTAATGATGTGCAATAGTGTTTGATACGACAAAACATGAACTATGTGTGACAAACGACAAGGCAACTGAAACAGCTGAGATGCGGATTTTAAGACACGTGCTGCCGTTTACAAGGCTGCAAGAAAAACTGTACTGTACTTTATTGTACTAAAAGAAGTAAGAACTTGAAGCTCGTTAAAACATCGAAACCGGATACGACATCAGTAATTGTAGGACATGAGATTGAGAGAGAGAGAGCAAAATAAAACTTGAGTTACCACGGAAAAGTTTAGAGGTAAGAAAGTGACTAAATTGGAAAGGTGTAGGATTAATGTCTTTGGATAGGATTAATGGAAAAGACTGCAACAGTGCGAATTTTTGGAGAGAGACCAGTGACTTTGTTAACAAAGTTGGAGGCGTTAGGCATAGTTGTGTTTACTCATGAGACTCATCACGTGACTCATCACGTGACTCATCACGAGACTCATCACGGGACTCATCACGGGACTCATCATTAGAGAACTGGATAAAAGCCAACAGTGGGTGGTAGAAAAACAGTACTTGCCAGACTTCTGCTGTGCAGAAGAGGCACGGCTCGTAAGGAACAGTAACAAAATCTAAACAGACACAGCAGTTAAAGGAAGCAAATAATAAATACTCAGCATACATTGCAATAAGATTGAATTTATCGTTGCTACGAAAGAGCGTTGTCATCCCACCCTGTGATCTGAAAAAGGAAGCAAACAATAAGTACTCAGCATACATTGCAAGAAGATTGAATTCATCGTTGCTACGAAGAAGCGTTGTTATCCCATCCTGTGATCTGCATCTAAATGATGCAAGGATAAAACCGGTTACAAGGATTAAATATGTAGGCAGCCTTATGACATCAGAAGCTATATATAACAGTACAAAAGAAGAAAAATCATTGCATAGTACAAAATGCTTTTTAAAAGCTATGAAAGATGTTCCTGAATGGAGGGAAAAGTATGAAAAGGTTACTAATTCCTTGCAAATATCCATTCTTTATTTACGTCTAAGGAAGGTGAAGAAAGTTTCCAAAGATACGGTTTTGACTAGAATTCAGTAGAGGTTTGGTTTCTTAGACGTATATTAGAAAACAGTTTGAGAGATTAGGCGTCAAGCGAGTAAATGTTCAACCGGTGTGCTACAAAGAGAAAGTTGATGAATCGCATCTTAGAACGGCTGATAAATGGTTTGATAAATGTATTGAGGAATGGCTTGAGGAATCATTATCTTTATTGGTAAAACCATCGGAAAGGAATAAGAGGGCCAAAAAGAAGGTCATATCTTGCAGTCATTACTACAAAGTTACAGATAAGTCTCATAAGGACATTGCTCACTCTGGCTGGGCAATAGGCTACGCTCGAAATCGAGTACGCCACCAAAAAAAATAAGTCTAAACTTTATCATTCACATGACCAGAAACTGAATGCTGTGCTGTGTCGAATATAACAGAATGGGATAGGAAGGTATTTCGAGTTTCTGTTACAGGATGAATAGAGGGAATGATCTAAGAGCAAAGTTCTATATGGTGGAACCAAGAAAGGAGAACCCAAATTGATTGAAGAATGGAGAGATTTACTATATGCCAGCTTTAGTCGCTATAGCAATGTTTTTTCCTTCTTTTGCTAATGTTTAAGAAACATGATTCTGAAGAGAAAAAGAGAAAGTGGAAATGAGACATTCAACTTCACTTCCAAATGGAGATGGTCTTATTTTGTTAAAATAAGATGTAAGTATGGATGGAGCATAGAATATAGGATTTGACCCACGAGTTGTTTGATATTATTTACAGCACTGAATGGACAAATGGAAAGGAAAAGAGATGGAGATACCTCATGGTTATAGGAGTGAGGAATAAGAAGAAAAGATGGAAGATGTGAAAATAAAATGATCAGAAGAGGGCGTAGAAAAAGGCGTAGAAATAAAAACAACAGAATAAGTAGAAGAAATATGGAGGTATAGTCTATTGATCAAAGAATGTCAAGGAAGTTGAAACTCGAAATCTGAAAGATTGCAATAAGACCAGTATTAATGCATGACTCAGCGGTTTGGACATTGCAAAAGTATCAGTATAGAATATCGGCGGCCTCGAAAATGCAAATGCTTTCAAATGTTTATTAGGCGAATGAAAGGAAGAAACATAGGAAACTACCAAAGAAACCATGATATCGGAATAGATAGGAATGAAGATAATTGTATCAAAAGTCAGAACAGTAAATGCAATAAACAACTGGGAACTTGTCTTTTCCTTACGTTACATGATCCATGCACGTATTTTGTAGGATCATACAGTTTATCCTTATCATTGTGATTTGACAATAAATGTAAGAACTCGGCAAAGCGGTAACGAAAGTAATTTATTCTTTACAACAAAAACAAACATTTCTTTTCCCGATAAACGTTGATTTTAGTATTCTAGAACGATGTCGCTCTTGTGGAACCATTCCGAGGTTCTTGAACTGTCGGGTCACCAGTAGCATAATGATGTGAAAACATGGAAAACTCGTGAAAAAGTTAGTTTGTTCTTGATGTTAACATAATGTTAATGTTGTTTCCTACCACTAACTCTTACTTTAATTATAATTACATGTCCTTACTTAGTTTTCAAATATCTATGTGTCCACCATCTTGTATGTTTTATATAGTTTTCCAATTAGTGGCGCTATTATTCTGTATATTATTTTTCATTGTAAACTAGGCTCTTTAAAATTTTTTGTATAGAATCTATCCTAATATTAGTTCGATGCAGTGTCTTGAAAAGAATCGATCGAAGATCTTCGACAAAATGAAAATCGCCTTATGGTTTTTCAAACAATGTTACTCTTGTGTCCTCTTTGCTGGTTTCTAGCATTTAAAATTATTTTATGTTTTCTACCTTATCTATTTTTGATAGCTGTGCTTTGTTTAATTTGTGTGATTTTAATACATTTTCCTGGCATAAACACAAACAAAATGGCTATCACCAAAAAGGAATTTAAAAAGGCATGTAAACTAAATAGCGTGACACCGCAGCCATTATTCTTAATTGAGAAACCATGTAATGCCTACTTATGGTAGTGAAGGAAAACTCGTGCTTTAGGAAACGCCCTCCACTTTGAACGAGCTTCTGTTGCAAAGGATCTTGGGATATTAGCCACCTTCAATATTTTTCAAAGAAGGAAAATGAAAGGATTTCTATTTTAAGAAAAACTCTACTCTCGTGGTAAATGCTGCGTAGCTAATATCATTGTTCTTTGGATAAAAACTGTAGATTAAAAACACAAGGTCGGAATTTCGAAATTTGCTTAGCTTGGTGACGTCACCACGTTAATTTTGCGAATTGTTTTTGTTCGTTTCATTTACTCAATAGCCGATATCTCCTTTAAGAGATAATAATTGTTTGACTTTGAATAGAACCATATTATCAAGAAGAACGTGTGGTGTTTTATTCTATTATCCAAGAAACAATAAACACAATTGGAAGGAAAGGTTAAATAGCTGATTAATGGAGCCAGAAATAAATCAGTTTTGGAAAATAGCGTCTCCGTGCATTGTAAATTGCCAAAAGAAAATAATATCAGCTGTTATGAGAGGAGTCAAATGAATTTTAGTCCTTCGTAATATCATGTGCATTAACAGCTTGTCGTTGGTTGACGGACTATCAGGTAATAATTCTAATCCAGAGTTTCTTTTCAATTTTAATAAGACAGAGAAATGCTATGATTGTAGGCTTGCTGTTATGGATCCCCTGAAGGTACGTTCCTTGTTGACCGCACTGGAAGGCATCTGTTGACGAGGTCAAGATCCCACACTTCCAGACGCTTATGCTTTTGAACAGCCTCTGAAAAATCGCCTTTGGACAGTATGTACATTGTCCATAGTAACTCACAGCAACTCTGCAGTAAGCGGCTTTTGCATGTTTTGATGAGATTAAACATTCAGTCTTCTCTAACTCAACCATTTTATTGGTTAACTGGTCAGTATAACATCCAACGATGTTATGACAATATCTAAATCCCAGCTCAAACCAATGTCACGTACATATTTAAGCATAGTTCGTGGATAAAACGGGAATCTTGTCTTATTGCCTCATTAACGATCTCTCTTAATATTACATCTATTAAAGAGGGCAAACAGGTGTAACCAATTATGGCGTCCTTACAAGCAGACAAGTAGCTATCAATTCAGATGCTTTTCGTTTCCCGCTTGCTCTATTCCTTTTTTTCTTGATGATAATTTAACTCGTGATAAAATGCAGATTGACTGCTTAAACTGACGTATGTTTCTACGTTTGTCTTAAATATTAAGGGAAAAGACTGCAAAGTTTGTTATAGCCTGCAGGGCTACATCTCAATAGTCTTTTAATGTTGTGCAAGCAAATATCATGTGACTTGCTACTGCAACAACAATTTTTGGTCACATGTGAAGGCCACGACCTTAGCGTCAGGTTTTGAGAATTAATGATATTAGAGGTCTCACAGATATTAAGTATACTTTTTATTTTAAAGGTTGCTGAGGTTTTGTTTAGTGGCGTAGGGAGTAAATTTTGGCCAGACGTGCTACAAGAATAGTTTTGCCACAATTCTCTTCTCATGACAGGTACATCTAAAGTAGTACTGGGTTTTTTTAAAGGCTATCTCCACTGAAAATCTATTGTCTATCTTTCTCAATAAACGTAGAAATAACATCATCATAAAGAATGCCCCACCCTTAAGCAATGGGATATCCACCTCTACCATCCCCCCCCCCCCC
>JAAAKL020000820.1:0-14441 GCA_010016065.2 Carybdea cf. marsupialis auct. non (Linnaeus, 1758) | reverse complement strand
TTCAAAAAAAAAAAAAAAAAAACACCACAAAAAAATCCCCCCCCCTCTAGAAAGGGGGGATCCCCCCCCCCCCCCCCCCCCCCCCCCCCCCTGGGTCCAGTTATTCGATTTCTGTTTTCAGCCAATGCGTGCTCTTTTCGATAGCACGCTTTGGGACTTTTCTTGACTGCAGATATTTGAACCTAAGTCGTACTGCCTCTCTATGATTCTATTGTTTTCAATGACGTTGAGCGTTGTAGCACGCCTTGTCTCTACAGAGGCTGTACGGAGACTTCAGAACAGAAGAGCAACTAGGGGTGTTATATGTCTATACAGAATTGTGACAGAACAGCGAGAGGGGGATATTTATTGGCCTTTGGGTTTGAAAAGAATTTATCAAATAAGGAGAAAAGTAACTTGATCAACGTATTACTATACTTCGATTTGACGTAATGAAGAGACTAGCAAATAATTAAAGAACGTACAAATATTTTTGATTCTTTATGAGCGCGCGGCGCACCCCTAGCACAGCTGGAGAATACGCCTCTGGTTTTGTTTATATTTCTTGAGTTGTCGACTGTTTGAAGAAGTCCTTTAATTTTGCATAAGCAATCATCATATACCGTGCTATTGCAACAATAATTTTCCGCCACAATTTGAAGATTTATCCATATGAGGAGTCTTATAGGCTTAAAGCATACTTCTACTTCAAAATTTTATGGAGGCTTTTTTTATGAGTTAGAAAAAGCCGAAAAAAGAGTTTTTCAACACTCGCAGCAACCTTTCAAGGCAGCACATGCAATTAACATCATGCACGATTCAACTGTAGCAAACGTTGCTTCGCCATATCTAAAGACGTTGACCTTAACGTCAGTTTTTGAGAATTGATGGTACCAGAAGTCTCATAGACACAAAACATACTTTAAAAGATTGTTGTGTTTTTTTTGTATTTCAAGAAAACGCACTTACAGTTTGCCAATGATTGCAGTAGATTTTGAAGTTGTACTTAAAGCTAGCATTTTTTGAATCACCTTGTGGGAACAGTTGTGGCCCACCGAGCTGGTCATAATTTTTTAGATAGAAAAGAAAACTTTAAAGAACAATCATTTTTCTACTATTAGTACATTTTCAGTTTGCATTCTTTTAGAAATTGCGTGAAGCTTCAAGTATTGTACACCATAGAGTTCAGTTAAGATCTTCTTATAAATAATGTAAAAGATAGAGTTGACCTAGATGGAATGAAACACGAAGTATAAGTGTTGATGTCTAAAGAGATTGTGCCATAAATGCATATTTTACCATATATAAACTCTCAAGTAATGAATTGCTTAGTGGCACTTATTGCAAACAGGTTTTTCTTTAAAAGAAAACAAGAAGAAGGTCATGCATTGCGTGATACATTTTGCAATCATTTTCTCCAATCATTTTTAAGGATTCCGTGTCTTTGATCGACGGATAAACTGACCTTCATATCTATTACATCTTAGCTCAATTTTCATGCACCTTACTAAAGGATAATTTCTAGGAAACAGATAACTGTATGAGACAACTTTTTGACGTAATATTTTGACCGTCATCATTCGAGAATAACCGAAACATTCAACTTGGTAAAATGCAGAATGGTAAGACCATAATGCTGTTACAGAGCTGAATTAATGAAAACTCCGAACATGATGCAAAGGACCAACCCTTTCTCTTAAAAAGGCTGTAACTCAAGATAACCAATGTCACTGTACGTTTGAGCACGTCTTTTTCCCATAGCGAATGAGGAAACAGAAATGCAGATATTGTCAAAACGCATATAGGTGACTGAATCTGAAAAGTTGGAAGAAATCGTGAAACTAGACCGATAAACATCCCCATTAATTTCAAGCTTTATTAGTAGGGTTGCTTATCAGGCTGCCGCAAAACATTATCGCTGCAGGTCAAAGTTCGACGTTAAAAAGCGATGGTTTTGTCATAGTGAAACAAAGTCTACGTGTAGACCTCCAAATGAATTGTGTAGGCACAATGATAACAAAAATTCCAAAAAGAAGGACAAAGTTCGTTTTCCACTAGTTATTTGCATCAAATCTTTACAAAAGCAAGGAGGAGGAGGTAAGGAGGCTTACGTGCGCCATGAATCAAGGTTGATAAAAAATTAGTGCTCATAAAATATTATACACGGCAGGTCATACTTTTTATGCCTTTACCAGAATCTCACCTAACTGGTGCTGTTGTCTTCTGTAGACAGATTTGAAAAACAAGACTCTGACCGCGATTTGCTCAAATCTGTCTTTGCTTAATGGACAAAAACGCTGTGCCAAAACTCTCTCATCCAGCAATGCTATTGGCTAACTGATGCTCTTTGATTTTCACGCTGGAATGGTACATTGTATAAAACTGTCTTTAGAATCCTCGGCGTTTTAGATAGCCAAACTTTCTGTAAAATAACTAATGCATGATCGTAATATCCCGATAGAAAATGGAAGAAATAGAAAACTGCTAAACTTGCAAGAATTTCCCAAGTCGATTTGAAATGGAGGCTCAAAACATGCAATTAGAAGATCAATGACAATATCACATTTTCCTGACTTTTAATAACTTGAATATACAAAATGTGTGCATATACAGATGCATTAGGAAAGCAGGCGCTTTTGGACAAATCAGTCACTTGTGGAGACCTAGGGAGAAGATGAAAAACTCGCTACACACATCTTGGACTCTCGGAGAAACTAGCGGGGATAGCAGGTTTTATTCAACCACAAAAATCACCTGGACTGACCCATGTGAAATCAATGGAAGCAATGACAGAATGATAACGATATGAAGAAAAATATAAAAAAACATAAAGGAATTAACAATAACAACAACAATAACAACAACTTGCTATACATAGCATAAAACAAACAGCAAAACAAACAAAACACAGAGCAGCACATACTACAAACTGGAAAGTAGAAGGAAGACTTGTGGTATTATTAATTTTTAAAACATTAATCAGTATAGATTTATATATGATGAAATGGTTCAGACTTATTTCTTTAACAAAACACAATAAGATTACCTTTAACAGGTTGATACACCTTTTTTGTAAACTTCTGATTTTTGCTTAGTAATAGATTTTTAACGAGAGCAAGAAAATAGTTAAAATTTCCAAGCGAAAAAATGACACCACTATTGTTCAAGTTTATACATACGTTTCCGAAAATGTCTCCTTTAATTCTCGTAATTCTTGATTATGGAGAGTTTACACTTTTTAAGATTTGTTCTACAGCAAAAAGTGTGATTATTACAAGAATTTTACACAAATAGCAGCATCTGTAAGGACTTAAATACAAAAAATGCACGAGTTTTATTAATTTCGTGGGTCGAAGAAAAGTTCAAGTGGTCCAAATTTGCATTCAGCGTTAGTGAAGCTATGAGCTTTAAGATATCATGATGATCCCAAAGGTGCTTTCAACGTCTTCAGCTGAACAGTGCAATTTGAAGGCAGCTGTTGTTGACTTGAAGACTCGAGCTTCGCAAGAAAAAAAGATATTTGATAATGATTTTTAAATACTTTCAATGTGAGCTTGTTCAATAAAACAAAGTAAACGCACGCCCACAGAAAATATCAAAACGTAGGACAGAAGAGCTATTTGAACCTGCAATATTGGATAAATGCAAGCTAAACAATCCTTAAATTAGTATAAAAATCATTCAAATGATGCAGAGCACCTGCTGAAGGACAGAGGTGATTATTTTAAGTATTCCTTGACTTCTTCCTTTCCCTGCAAAACGTCACGGGGCTGTGGCAAATAAATTTTCCAGTGAATGAAGTGAGTTGAAGGGATATGAGCTTCATTTACACAAATTAAAATTCAGTATTACAACCTACCCTATTCCCCAGTTTAGAACCCATGCGTCTTTAATCTGGCACAATTCGTAATTCTTATTAACAAAGTAAAAATTTCCCAATGAAATGCAATGGAAACTTCTCTGTATTTTGTCAGAAATGCTACATAGCCTAATATCATAGTCAATTATGGATTCAGCTTTTAAATATGTTATGTCCAGGTCCTTTTATGTTTTCTATGCATCTGGTCTTATGTTTTCTATCTTCTGGTCCATCTTTTCTGTGATTCTCACGCTTTTCTGTGGCCTCAACTCCAATTTGGCCACTGCTCAATGATATAAATTTATCCTGAAAAGTGTTTACCGATGTTTTTGTGGTTGTAATACACTGTAAGTGAAACTGTATAGACTGCACACTTTGTAGCTTCGTATTTCATACCTATATCTTTACTGCATTGTTATATAGTTTTTAATAGCGAATCAATTCCTCTTTCGTCTTTTCAAAAATCTTTGTCATCCTCCATTAACAGGATCTAACTTATTTTACTACTGTTCTCCTTTAAATTGCATCCTAAATTAGTTGTTCTAAGCACATGTCTAATTGGAATCATAGCTATGACAAAAAATTGGAGATAAAGAATCACCCTGAAAAATTCCTCTGCGTATCTTCACTTGCCCCAAATACTAAACTTCTAAAATAGATTTGTCTTCAAGTGTGGCATGGATGTTCTCATTATGCAGATCGATGCTTTTGTCAGCTAGATCAATCATTTCCAAAGTTTTGATGATCTACGAATGTGGCACCATGTCAAAGACGTTCTTAAAATCTATCCAACTCATACAAAGATTTGTATTTCGCCTTTTGCAGTTTCTCATGATAAATCTGTCAACAGCCAAACCATCTTTTGTACCAAGACATTTTGCCTGCTACCTTTCTGTTCTACTGGTAAAAGATTGTTACTCTCCAAATGCAGATGTGTTTTTTCATCAATAACTGCTGTTAAAAACTTCCTTATCTGATTCAAACACACTATCGGTCTGTAGTTATCACCCACGGTACCTTCAACTAGGCATTTATTGATAAATGTTATTTTGGCTTCCACAAGCCAGTCAGGAATGTTGCAACTCGCCGCAAGGCATGTAATAAGAGCGTCCCCCAATACGTGATGAAATCATATAAAGTATTGTAGCTAATAACCTTCTATGCTATCTGGCCCAGGAGCTTTCAAACATGGGATTTTTTTCAATTTCTTCAGCACCGTCTCTGAGTCTATGCTTATGTTCCCCTTCTATTCAACCACCATGTTCTCCTCTACCTTCCTTATCAATTCTCTGGATTCTTATTATGTCTTGCTATTCCCTCCCAGATGTCTGACGAAATGATGTTGCTTGTTATCCATTTGTTTGTTTATTATATCCAATACTTTGTTTGTAAATTGCCCTTGCTTTTAGTGAAATAATTCATTGTCATCGTTTTTTTATTTTTGCCTTATATCTCTTGATCTTAGATGACTTTGCTCTTCTGCGTTACTTTAGCTCTTCCAGGACTGTTTGAAAACCTTCTGATATAAGTTTATAACTTCCATCTAACTTTAAAAGTTTCCACTCTCCTCTAAAACATGACCTTATCCTGCTGACATCTTTGCACAAGTGTTTTATATCATTTTCTGTTCCTCTTTTCTAAAGGAGTTCTCTGCATGTCCTTTTCTAATATTGGTTCACACCCATAAGCTCAGAGAAGGAAATTGCAGCAGATTGGATGAGTTTGCTAACTTCAGTTATGTTGTTAACATGAACATGGGGTAAGACTAAATTAACATTCTTTGTTGCTCCTTTTTTGCTTTCTTCCTCATCGATCTCTTCAAGTTGGGTTTCTGTGTTATCATATTCCTCCTGTGCCATTCGTGAAATACCCTGATCATCGAGATTTACCTCTTGTTGATTTTCATTTACCTGATGCTGCATGGTCATATCCTGCCTGGCAAGATTTACTTCTTGATAATTATGTTTCCCTTGCTACATTGAGAGATCTTCCTAAATTCTCCTCTAAATGCTCTTAATTTCGACATCAGTGAGCCACTTTTTCTTCATTACTATACGTACCTGATTCATGATACTGTTTTTAGTGACATCCCACATTCCCGTCTCGATCCAGTTAGCAAGTGTTTTCTTCCCTAGACCTCCACAAATCGAGTCCTTTTCAGTTCTCAGCTTACATTCCATTGCGACGTCATATTCTAGTTTTGAACACTTTTCCCTCCCACTTTCCTGTCTGGTTCTAGCTCCTGCTCGATCATAAAATCAGGCGGATTTGCTGCATTGTTATTTTGTATTTTGACTTGTAGCTGGATAACGACCGCTAGGGCCAGTTCATTCACCCCAGATCTGCCGCACGCGAGACCCTCGCCATAGGTCCTGGCCTCGTTCACGCCCTTATCTTCAATATTTATATCTGCATTTCACTCATACAATGAGGATTGTGGTGATGAGGTGTCAAATAACACCGGTGTTTTCAGCAAGACATCGTCTATAGAAGGATTGCCAACCAATCCCGCTGGACGCCAACCTTGCATTTCAAGGTCTCGGGATAGGCTATCAAGTAAAAACCTTGCCTAAGGGTCACAATGAGGTAGCTGCGGCCAAAGGTAACCTCATTTATCCCACATGTAAGTTTCACAACCGGATACAGTTTAACGTCATCCCCATATTATTATTGTTATTTTTATTGTTGTTATTATATAACTCATTCTGCGTCGATGTTACTCGTAATTATTTTAGTCTTCGACACCTGTAGGCAACACGTTTCTAGGTATGTCAAGAAGATGACACTAAATAAAAAATTTTATTGTCAAGATTGATAAGAAAAGTCTTGCAGTTGTTATTACTATTATTGTTGTTATTATTATAAGACAGAAATAAAGAAACAGTAGTGAGTCTGACATCAATCATGTTCATACAATAACTCGGCCAGATCATATTCAAATAGAGCATTTTAAAAGTAGCAAAGCTTTGGTAAAAGAAATACAGAACTGTAACTATAACACTTTATCAGTTGATATCACTAGCTATCCATAAAGTTTCTCTTTCTTTTTTTTCAGCTAATATTTCATTTCTGAATGATTTTCCCCCCCAAAATTGCGAGATTGAGGGGTCTTGTCGTGAGGCCGTGAGAGAAGAGAAATAACCGTGAGAGTAGATAGGTCTGTAACATATCTAATATAAAATTTCATTGCCCTCATTGTAACGCGTGAAAGCAGTGATAATGATATGGTCATCGAACTTATTTCCCGGTAAAACTATAGAATAAATAGATTTTAGTAAAGTTTTCAACCTTAAAAATTGCAATGCATATGTATCCACTTTACTTGTTTTCACATTTTCATCTTCTAGGTTCAATCGTTCATCTATTTATCGTAATAGCCTCAACTGCAGATCTTGTCAACACTTTTAACTTAAATCTACATCAAATTCTAAGTTATTCTTCAAGCTCCTAACTTGTGAATGATTTCTCGCATTTTAAACAGTTCTACTTTCCGTATGTCAATGAGCAGAAGAGACTTTAACATTATTTCTCAACTTGATCAGTTTGCACGCTTACTTGCCATAATTTTGCCGGATTTTAATTATAATTACTTTCATTGTTGTTTCATAACCTTCTTTGACTCGCACAATATTTAACACAAGATCAAGGATAGACATCTGTTGTGAAAGTGTTACAAGAACATGAATTGAACATTATTTGTAGCGTTCTTGCTAACGACATCTCTAGAGCAACCATTGAACAAAGCTGTATAATAAGACAATGTAGGCAAACACTTTGAGTGACAAACCTCATATTTCAGTAACATGCAGTAGGAAATAAGAACGTTTATGACATTATTTGAACCTGTATTATTCTAACAGATGCTGAGCGCTGTGTTTAACTGATTTTTAAAAGTAGGCCAATTTCGACTATGACATCCTTACCAATTGTATCAGTCTAGAATTTAGTATATAAAATGAAATCTGTCAACACCAGGATTTCTATTGTGACATTTTATTTGAAATTGTCTCTTCTAAACGCTGTGAATCGTGTACCTGTAAACAGGAGATTAGTATCCATATAAAAACTGGAGAAACGAAATTATTTTTGCTTCTATGTCACTAAATGCTCTACTTCCTGCAAATGTGGATAACTCTTATTAAAACATGAAACAAATTTTACCATACGGACACTTAGTAAAGCCGGGAAGTTTTGCATGGGTGAATTACTGGTTTATAGTTTGGAGAGCTTTGTGCTCCCAGCTTTCACTAAAACACTCAGTTTTCACTTCAATAAATCTTGCACGTCTGCTAGTTTTAGAAATTTAAACATAACTTTTAGAAGATCAGTGATTTGTAATATATACTAAATAGTAAATGTATGGAGAGAGAAGGTGGGGAATCGAAGGAGAGTAGAATTACAACTGCATGCCAACTCAATCGAAAGCTATTATTATTTACAATAGGTTAGTATAATCCGCTATACCGCCATTATTCCAATATGAAACTAACCTGATGGATAAACCTATGCCTATGCAGGACCTACCCTACCCATGTAGAAGGGATTCACGTCGAGAAGCGATTTTTGACGATCACTGTTTTGCCTGGATATTTAAAATGTTCATGATTTGATTGCATTTGCCTACCAAATTGCTTCTCCGTTAATTCGATTTCCCTTGTTCTCCTCTATCGTTACATGTTTAATATAGTATATATATAGTGTATATAATAATCACTAGAGGAACTAAACTTGGGATTTGCTCCTCTGAGCTTCACGTTATTTGCCTGAAGATCGCAATAACGTGAAACTCGGAGTAGCAAATACCAATTTTAGTCCCTTCAGCAATCATTCTTTCTGTATTAAGCACTTTCGCTGACGTATAATCAACTAGATTAATGTTATACGTCTACATATATATATATATATATATATATATGTATATATATATACGATAACCCACAGGTCTGGGACTGGCACATTTCTTAAAGCTTAACGAAAACAAAACATTGCTTTCTATCGCACTTTCTCACAGTTGCCAATATTGAATCCATGAGGCTTTTGACCTTAAGATGAGCCAGGTGCTTGTGTCCTTAGCACCTGCTCCTACTTTGCCCTGCGGCGTAATATAACCTAGAGATAGAAGAAACACGCGTCGAAAAGGATGCCGGTTGCACGTGCTATTTCTAAGATCGTAGTGAATTTTACATCCATATTTAAACCTTTCGAGTAGTGGCAAAATATGTCACGTCATAAAGAAATCATCGCCAAGCAGAACTAAGTGTTATTGTTTAATAGAATACTGGTGTATGAGATCATTGAATGAGGTAATCTGGGATGAATAGAGAAGGAGCTGATGATGAGTTTGAGCCCTTCCTATTTGTAATGATAGGAGTTTTCTTCCTCATTATTATTGTCACGTGCTACCGAATATCATTAGGTTTCTACAGGTTGAGGCCGGATGAATATTTCAAGGTCCTGTCATTAAGTACCCATTCATCTATGGTTGGAGAGAAAGACGATCAGTATAAGTTAGTAATTAGAGAATGCTTATATGGGCACTGGCGCAGCTTTGCGAAAGGGATAGGAAACTACTTTTAAAGATAAAAGAAGTCTAAAACAAAGACAGGATTTTGTGTAAGTCGGCAAAGATATAGACATGGCTGCCGGGGGTACGTAGTTTATAAGCACGAACGCAACCCAAATTACTTCAGGGTGACAATTCTTGCATTTGCAGTTGTGGAGGAAATCGCTTACAATGCGGAGTAAAACATTAAGCGAAACACTTAATTAAAAATAATATTAATTAACCGTTCTTTATAGGTATATTCCACTTGCCACAAAAGGCTACGAGATTTCTAATAAAACAATGTAGTTTCTTGTGGATCCTTTCTTAAATTGCAAAAGTGCACTTGTTAGTATAAGTGCATGAAATTTCTGTGGAATGGCTTACCCGGTGATATTGTATTTAGGACGAAAAGCATCATCTTGAAACTTTCCCGTTGCAAACTGTCAGATTTCAAACCAAATTATACCTTAGACTTACAATAAAAGATGGCATTTGTCTCAAAACACTGCAAATTGCGCAAAGTTGCTCCCTTTCCCAACGCTCTAGTGTCATGGTTTTATCCAATTTGGTTGGACTGGAAAGTTGAAGTTTTGAGCTTTTTCCGACCTCTACTACCATTGATTTGGCTTACAATAAATACCACAATTAGGTTATGTTCGAATGCACATTATATACAGGAAAGAGAGCAAATCAGACATCCATGATTCACTTTTAACATTTGTTTGGTGATGAACAGTAGCAATGCCAGCCATGCCCATTCTTACATTCGTGCTTAACGAGAGGTGTTACACGCCCAATAGCAAAGAAAACAAGAAGAGGTTCTTTTCTTGCAAGATGTAAATATTTGTAAGTTGCTGATAAGTAGAATCGTAATATGTATACGAGACCAAAAGAGAGCAGGCTACCAATTTACATTTGCAGCATGCTTCAAATAGTGTGAGAGATACAAATTGTTGCCTGCCAAGGTTTGCAACGGGCTTCTGGGAACCTTCCTGCCTGTTAGCCAAATCTGTAATATTGCGCTAAAACTTTGGCCATGGGCAGGGGCTATAATACTGTCCGGTGTCTAATAAAAGAGATGTTTAGTTAAGCTATGGGGCTGAGAAAACAGTAGCTTGGTGGAAACATATTGATTATTTTGTTTTCTCCTTTTAGCGACTGCTGAGCATTTCATTTTTTGTAATATGAAGTAAGGCAATATCAACTTAAATCGAATAAAAAATACTGGATTTTATTAGTGTCATAACAATGAATCGATTTGCAATTCAGTGCAAAGTTCGACTTATTAAAAAAACAGTTTAAAAAGCAAATGCATGACTTTCCTACATTATCCATTGTAGTTCATTATGTTATTTAGAAACTGGATAAGAATGGTTTGGACGTTTGATATTAAACACATGGAAACAGCTAGAGTGATACGATTACCAAAAGTTGACAGGCAGAAGGAGTATCATTAATTAGAGACACGAAAACAGACATTGCGAAAACTTAATATGGTTTTTGTTCTAAAAAATCGTTTTCTTGAGCCCAGACGTGAGCCCAGACGTGAGCCCAAAGTGATGGTTAAATCTACGTTACGCCCTCCGTCCCCCGATATTCAACCTGCGCTACGTCCTTTTGCGGAGGTTATATACGAGGTCAAGATCGTGGTGACTTCACTGGGAGCATGCCATCAGCTCTATGAATAATTACTTAGATTTAGATCCTCCTGTCCTTCATAGGACATCGGGCAGGAGTGTTAGTTGAGTCAGCTGCGTCATTAAAGACGTCGTAGAAATATGCCTTGTTGATATGACTCCCTTTGCAGTTGCCCTCAATGGCCATATATGGGCGTGCTTTTTCTCGTTTTATCACCTTCTGACACCCACGCCAGAGCTGTGTGCGCTGGTCTATTATTTGGCAGACAAGCAATGTGAGCAGCAAAGATCAGGCGCAATTAAGTTACTAAGGCAGCTGACCAGCCTTCCTGAGACCCTTACGTTTCGACATTTTCCTTGACGTGACTTTCAAAGTCCTACAGAGACACTGTTGATATATAACATTCAGAATTTTAGCAATTTACATAGTGCTGTTTCATATATCACATACATACGTTGCGGTTGATGAAATGATAAATAAGTACAGACGTCTTACACTATCAAAATACAATCGATTTCTTGATTCAGATGTGACCTTACAATTATCTTAATCTTGGTTGAAATTATTTCTTATACCTTGCAATACTATTCACTTGATGGAAAGAAACCTTCGGCGAAATTCCATGGACACAGAAGCAAATTGGAAATTCCATATTTATTCAACAAAACTAAGAGAAAAAGAACATTTCTTGTATTCTACAGATCCGTTTACTTCAAAAAGGTGGCTCTCCATTTATTGATGTTATTTGTTTTCGTTTATTAAGGCTGCAAAGTTCCTTTTCAACTACCTTGACCATAGATGTAGGAACCTCGTTTTATATCATCGTAGTAGATCTGAAGGTAGTATGGAACCCAGTTTGATATAAGCCGACACGTGCACAGTGGAAAATACGTCCGGAGGGCGAGAGGGTATTCACTCCCTAGTAATTCAATTTCCTATTCGCAGCTTTTTGAGAATTCATTCTTAACTTGATAAAACGATTCCCACGCCATTGTTGACAAGTAACAGTTTACCTTAAAAAACTCTTACTTGTAGAAAAACGCCAATGTCCGCGTTTGAAATTGTCGTGATGGAACCAGATACGTATTTTAGGATCAGTTTTAAACCCTGGGATAGAGACTTGAAGTTTAGAGTATACATGATTTTAATCGGGCGTTTGAGTCTTGTTTGTTAAGTTTGGGTACTTGGTAAAGTGAGCGAACATGTGATACTACGTATATTTCTTAACCTACAAATTTAAACTGATATACCTAACTTTCCGCTTGGTGAGTACTTAAATAGAAACGTATTGACCAAGTGCATAAAGTAGACCTAGAATACACTTTGTTTGTTCAAATAGCAAGCTGGGTTGGGCTGCTCTGCCTTTCCATCGTGGTTACAATTGCAAACATTACAGCAATTTGATATTCTTCCTTTTGCTTCAATACGTATCTAACTGAATTGGGCAAGTATAAACAGACGTAATTGTCCAGCATTACATCGTCTACGTCGTGGATGAATACTTCAGCGTCTTTACAGAGTTCGATCAATATATGTAAGAGGAGGTCAGCCGTCGCTAATTCTGCCATTTCTGGACTGTCAAGTAAGAGCTTCGCCTACTAGTTTATGTTTGACAAAGAAGCACTGCTTGACAAATTTCTTGATACCAACTATTATTGCGCTCAGATAGGTCCAGAAGTTTTCCGTAGAGCTCAGTCTTGGCATGATACTCCTTTCAGGATTCAGTCAAAGCTGCTCGTACCATATAGGAGTAGGTGCCATCAAGCTTGTGTTCAGGTTTTCTCCTAATTGTCCATGCTAGATATACCTACAACAGTGTTTTCTAATAGTAGCTCTGAATTTCTTTTTGATGTACAGGAGAGAGTAGACATTCAGTTTAGTAACTGCACTCCAACGTTAGCAATGTGGTCTTTACGTCATTCTCTGTGGAGGTTATGTTACTTCTGAGCTTTGTAAAGTGATGGACTTCCTTCAACTGACGTCCGCCTAGAGTAAATACAGTTCCTATTTGATTACGTGAAATAAATTCTGCATTTTTAGCGTAGGCGAAAATTTCTTTAAGACAAATAACAAATCATTTGAAATATATTCAACATGGAAATACTTCCTCTCGCTAATCTTAATCTTACCTACAAGACATTTCAAGACCTTAAAAATATTGTATGTTTCTTATATTATCCGGAGATGAGTGACGGAGAGTTACCTGTATTTGCCTACGCCTTCCATACAAAGAAATGTACTCTATCGGAACAGATACCGTGCCTGTTTTGAGACAAACTCTGACTTGTTGGATCTTAGGGCAAAAAGCTTTAAGTTAACGTCATAGTTTTTAACAGAAGCATAATCTGCAACAGATCTAAAGTTGGTGAAACTTGGAAGCATTTTCACTCCAACCTACCAGCTGGAAACAAGCAGTAAGCTAAAGGCCTGAAGAAAATGTCTAAGACATTTAAAGATGTACAAGCCTTGCTTGCTTGCCTACGTATCGGAAGGCGATTCTCTAAAGAACACATTGCATATAAGGGTGACCTTTCCGTAATAGCAAAGACAAGAACAGAAAATATGTTTGTGTATTTCAGATACAGATGCAGGCTATAATCAGCTGTGAGCGATAGCATGCAACGTGCATAAGAGAAAATTGTTGTATAACTCAGACGAAAGTCGAGTTTGCTCCACAAATCACGGTGCCGCGGAGAAGATTTTAGTAAGAAAGACAGTAAGAAAAAAGAGAACAGGATACTTTAAGATGAACTGTGATCCGTAAATATGAATATCTTTAAGGTGACATATTCATAGCAGAGGTAAAAGTTTGCATTATCAGTGATGTAAAGAAGAGATTGGTGACAGAAGGCGTGTGAGGCGAACTTTTTGTGACTTATCAGGCTATAGCCAACAAAGTGTTTTGGAGGTTGGAAATGTTTTAAAGATGTTTTAATTGGGAGAAATTTCCTGACATGAGAGATCGATAAAAGTAACACTATTTCAAACTCAGAACAATGTGCTGGAAAGTCTCTCACCATGAAAGATAGTATTACTGAAGAGTTACTTCAAAAGGAAATAAGGGCATCATAGGCATAGCCTTTTCCAAAACCTGTAGCCACAACGAGGGGCCGTGCTGTAGTGTAGTGAATTAGTGCATAGAAAAGAGAACCAACCAGAAGAGAAATAGAGGAGAAATGTGACATAGATAGCGTGCAAAAACATTGATGCAAGTGTAGCTAGGCCTGCAGAAGATGTCATTTTGTTAATGGTACAGAATGTTTAAATTGCATAAAGTAAGGAACACGTACAGCTAAAAGTTTTCGCCAGACGCTGGTCAAAACAATCTTCTTGAGTGAAGGTCAATACGCGAGTTCCGCACAAAGGCTCTGTTTCTAAATATAATCTGTGACGTCACAGATTGCCACGAGGACCGGGCAA